>JACCIX010000524.1:0-147578 GCA_025506515.1 Flaveria trinervia | reverse complement strand
GAACTCACCAACATTATGTTGACATTTTTCATGCATGTTTTCTCAGGTAATTGAAAGATGCAACCAGTTAAGCTAGCATGGGTCATTTCATGTTTAGGACCCTTCATGCTGTTTTGGGACGTTCATTTTCATATATGTCATGTTTTGAAAACAATGTACCTTATTACTATTGCTTCCGCAAATTTAACTCTGAACAATGATGTACCTTAAACTTATTTTGAGACGTATGTTTTACAAAACCATGTAGTGGTCGATCAGTGACTATGAAACCATGACGTTCGCGCCCCGCGGGAAACCCCCGTGGTTTGGGGGTGTGACAGCTATGGCATGTCATAGTCACTAGTCAAAAGGCAATCTGTCTTTTGACTCTACAATTGATTTTGTTTGTGTCTAGTTAGTTGTATCCAGCTGGCTTTCAAAGTATAGCCGGCTATAGGATAAGTATAAGTATCTCATGTTCTTGTGTCTTTGAAGTATGCTTTGTAACACTTGTAATAGAACATAGAGAAAGCATATACTGCATTCTTGAAAACCATATACTTGTGTTGTTGTGTTCTGTCTCTTTCATTACTTGTGTTCTTAGTGTCTTACCTTGGTTAATCCAGTTTACTGTTTGATTAAGTTAGTTATCTCCTCTTTGTGTTGTTGTGTTGTAACTTAGCACCCTTCAACGATCCGGCATTACACTGTTGTTGAGGAATACACTATTGTTTAATCGATTACAAAAGAGTTGTTTAACTGCATTACAAAACAATAACAATAACAAGCATGAATGGATGTTAGTTTTTCCTGCCGAGTAGCTTCACCCTCGTGCCATCCTCAGCAATAATTACCTACCAACTGAAAATGTATAAAAGTCAGCGTTGTTGAGTGAGTTCTAGTTTTAAAGTAATAAAATACTTTTTGTAATGTATACATATGAAAATACTCTTTCTATGAAAATCATCTTTTTTATATGTGAGCACGCATTACAACACAACCAGATAATGCTTTTCTCTTTGTTGTATGCCTTGTTTATTCTGTTCTCTTTTATCTTTATCTTTCACTATTTGTATGGACCAATGAGCAATACCCTAAACTATATGCGCGGGGGAAATGGTGTTGGGCCCTCTGTTCTCACAAGGGGCTTTATATATTGTATACAATGTTGGCCCAAACACCTAGGGTACGCTGTAAAGGTCCGCTAATCTCAATTGACTGGCCCCGTGTGCATCTTAGGGTAGCTAGCCCGCATCACCGTTGAGCTAACGACCTTATAGTCATCTCCCTCCTATAAGCTTGCAAGACTTGTTAACATTTTAATTAAGTTCCACTTCTCTTCTTATTGCTCTTTCACTTTATTATTACCGGTAATACTTTACGTTACTATAATAAACACACCACGTAAAGTTAGTTACTAATAGTAATAATAATCATAATAACATTATTAATAATAAGGAACAATCATAAGGTAATCATAGTAATGCATGGAACCCATCATTAATAAGCCCTAGTCAAACTTCGGTCAAAACCCTAAAAGCACAGACTCCCAAAAATTTTGTAATAAATTCTAAGTGTTTAGGCGCTTTGACACTATTTGGGCGCATGAGCCCTGTTTGGGCGCTTCATCACTATGCAGGTGCATCAGCCTACACTTAACTGTTTTAACACTTAGGCGCATGAGCTATTCGGGTGCATGGACACTATTCAGGCATATGGACACTTAGGCGCATGGACATTTAGGCGCATGGCCATTCGGATGCATGGACACTATTGGGGTGCATGGTCCTACACTTGGTCATCCGACTAATATTTAGGCGCATGAGGGCACTGTTCAAGCGAATGGGTTACAGTTAAACATTTCTAAGGCAAATTCCAGGCGCATGGACTTACTTAGGCGCATGAGCCTTCTGTTCAACATATTTCTAGGATATTTTCGAACCAATCATCAAGCCTAATTGTTCTAAGCTCACCAAGGCTATTCTAAGCATGAACAACTTAAAAGCATCTAAGAAACATCATCAAACATGCATAATACATATGGGTATACATACATAAACATTGTAAAATCGTTTAATACATTTTCAGCCCCAAAAGAGAGTTTAAAACAAGTAAAATCGGGGTCTAGAAACTCACCTGGTGCAACTGTGGGTGTATCTTCCTTCTAACCCGTATGCAAATGAGTTCAAACACCTAGAAAACCCACCAAACACACACACACACGAACACACACACAACACATAAGCATATGAGCATATAACTGAGACAAAACCCATCACAAACACATAAAAACTTCAAATTCTTACCTTGAATTCAATCATCTTCTTCTTCTTCTTCAACCGAGAGTTTCTTCTGCTCTCTCTCTCTCTCTAATCCGAAATGAAAAAGTGATGTGAAGAAAGGATGGGTGGCCATGCCCACCTATACACCAACTTTTTGTACTTTTTATCCCCTTTTACATTTTTAACCCTTCAACTTGGGTTTATTGATTTTTTCTTCTTTTATTCTTCATTATTATCCTTCTTTTAAAAGAATAACCGGGTATTACATTATCCTAGAGATGCAAACAGAGGTAGAAGGGTGAACCAAATCGTGGAGTTCGTTTGCGGCTATGGATGATCGATTAGGGTTTGATAAGGTTTCTTTAGCCTATTTGTTTCAACCCATTTAGGAAGATGGGTCAGAATAGATCTGTGCTTCTAAATTAACACCAAATCGACCTCCTTTTACACATGTCATTCCTATACATGGTTAGAAACCGACTGTAGAAGATGGCATGTTCTTGGAGGTTTTCAGTTTTAAAGGGGAATATTTTTCTATTCATGAATTCTGAAAGAACAAAAGCTCATACATTTAGAGGCAATTGTCATACAATTAGGTACTAAACACTCGTAGCCTAACGAGCTGTGTGCTACACGGATTAGAAAAATTAAATAAAAATAATAACAGTTAAAAATTAAAAGTTAGTATTAATAACAATAATCATATCATGTAACATCAATTGTTCCTTCAAAGTTAGTATTAAAAGTTAGTATTAATAACAATATTGCTTAAGGTGTTAAGTGGCCTTATTCACCAGCATCTAATAACAAGTATTTATACATTTAACATTTTAACAACAATTATGATAAATAATTATAATTGTAAATTGTTATTTACTATAAAAAATCATATAATATATAAAAATGTGAAGGTGTTATTTACAATGTATTGATGTTTATTTTCTTCATCGTTACCTGTTAGTTGTTCGGTCTTGGTTGTTTGATGGTGTTTTACGATTTGTGCGGTAACACTTATTTTCTTCTTCATCGGCCCATCAATGTTTATTGATGTTGATTTAAGAGCAACTTTGTTCGATTCTTTTGTTTATGGTTGTTCTTTTGTTTTTGTATTATGATTTTTAAGAACAGATATTGCAAGATTAATGATATGCCCATGTATTTTCATCAGTTAGGTTTCTTTTAATTTCTATGTCTATGTTGTTCGTACACTTTCTTTCTATCACTATGTATTTTTTGGTTGGTGTGTGCTTACTGTCTTTTGATTGTAGGCATTGTTGCATCACTTTGTGCTAATTATGAACTTATATCCGAGTGTTTAAGGTTGAAAGAAGAAGCTGTCACACCCCAACCTTGACGGCGGAAACGTCGAGATGTGAGGGTTAAGATTGTTTACAACCACATAACGCTATGTTAAAATGTAAATATTAAGTTTATAAGTTTCAAAAGGCATAACAAACATAAGTCTCATACATGAAATAAATTCCAAACAAATAAAACATTACATAAACATTTTAATTAATTAACTAGGTCCAAGTCCTAGTTTTATTGTAAGCTTCAAAAGTCCTCTTTAAACTTGGGGATTTCCTGAAACATGATGAAAATAAGGGTCAACTATAAATAGTTGGTGAGTTTCCAAGTTTTCATACATAATAAGATTACAAGTAGCAATTCATGTCATAGGTTATAAGCTAGTAAGGTTATAGAACACATATCGTTACAACCAAACCTCGACTTGATTACAAGTATAAAAGATTGGCTAAGTGTATTTGGTTCCCTAGTGCACAAGCGTACGGCCCCTAGGAGTCGGCAATACCTCGACTTTAGCACCAAATAGGCTTGTCAGGCCCAAAGATCTAAGACGTCGCCAGGCTAGCAATAGTTAATGATTGTAAACAAACTATGTATCTCATATAAACACTTACAACACACAAATAACCATGACAAATAATAAGATGAATTGCATGTGCATTACAAGTCTCAAATGTTTATACGTGTAAGTAGAATAAGCATCATGTTTCACCCCAAATAAGTGTGAAATTATAAAAAGGGGACAAGGAAAACTCACATGGATAAAGGCATTACAAGATGATATAAAAGATTAAAGGATGAACCAAAAGATACTCCCATAGCATTCATTACAAGGCACCTAAAATATGCATTACAAGTTTAAAGATTAAGGTTGATAATACAATTAAGTTCTATTAATAATTAGGATTTGGGGTAGATTTAAGTTTATAATGATGATAATAATTTAAACGAGGTTCAAAATGATTTCTTTACAAGTTATCTAAACGTATAGATTTCAAGATTAGGTTTAATAATAAGATTACAATTTTTAGACATGAACTAGGGTTTCCAATAGAACTTGGAAGTTTTAAATAAGTAATTAAGTAAAATAATAAATCATTTAGGTTTAATAAAGATGCTTTAAATCAATTAAACCAATAATATGTGAAAAGAAATAATTAATTTAAAAATTAACTATTTAAAAGTTGATAAGGATATTACATATTAAAATCATATTGTAAAGTTTTAAGCTTATTAAAATGATTTATTATAAAGGTTTTTAAAACCTTAAAATAAAGCAAATTATATTGTTTTATAATTTTCAAGAATTTAAACAAAAGTTAACGATTAAATTCATTAAATGGTATAACATGCTCAAAATGATTTGATGAATAATAAATTATTCAAATATTCATTTTAACAACTACTTGAATAATTATTTATCATTTAGATTTATAATGTTTTAATAAAATTTGAACCATAATAAGTTTTATTACACAAAAGAATTTATAACTTTTTAAAATAAAACTCCATTTAAAATATCGTGATTTAAACGATAAAATCTAAGGAAAGTTCGGATCACTACTATTTTGTTAATTATTTAAAATCTATGTTAATAATTTAAAAATAACCTTTAAAATGTTTTATTACAAAGGTTTTTTTTTAATTGTTTAATATTTTAAAATATCACTGAAAATTATTTGACAACTTTATATACATTTAAAGGTTATAAAATATTTTTTATATTTATTAGAAATTTTCTAATTTGATTTAAGGCTTAAAAAGCCATTTTAAAAAAATATGGGGGTGCCCGGGTTCGAAACCGGGACCTCCAAGTGGTAAAGTGAGCGGGGAACCAGTGAACCAGGGCCTCAGCCGTGGTTTACTTTGGTTCTAAATTATTAAAAACACTAATTCAAAATTTTCCCCAAATTATATGAACCCTAAATCAAACAAACTCAAAATTGAACAATGATTCATGAGTTCCAACTCGATTAACCTTAGGGCTTTTGATCCCCAAGTGTAACCGAGTCGATTGATGTGTTAAACTCACCTGATTATGATCGATTTGTAGTGTTTAAGCTTGGATTTGTCTCGTTTATCTCACGAAGAACATGCGTCTAGCAATTGGTTAATTGAGTGAATGCTTTACGAATTGCGTTTACAGATAGTTTAAAGAGATCGAAGGGAACATTAGCCCTCTGTTATATAGCTTTGATTTGTTCGTTGAGGTGCTGAACGAGTCCCGGTTCATGTTCGACCACCACGGTTATAGTTGGGTGTTTAATTGATGATTTAACTCGAATTAAACTATGCATTTATCTTGGAAATGATTATTCGAACGTTTCTGTACGTTTAATTTGTTTATTATGATGATTTACGTACGTAACGGCTTTGAGAGTCCAAGAATCATTCGGTTACAAGTAGAAGCCATCAATACATTGATTAAAACGTAATTAAAGAACATATATAGGTTCGAAACGGTTTTATGATTGTGTTGGTGTGTTTCGGGCTCAAAATTGAGGCTTAAAACCCGGTTTTTCACCTCGCCGGAACTGTGGCCGGACTTGTGGCCGGAGCACGGCCGGAAAATCAGAAAAGAAACTTCAAAAGTCCTCTTTAAACTTGGGGATTTCCTGAAACTAGGTCCAAGTCCTAGTTTTATTGTAAGCTTCAAAAGTCCTCTTTAAACTTGGGGATTTCCTGAAACATGATGAAAATAAGGGTCAACTATAAATAGTTGGTGAGTTTCCAAGTTTTCATACATAATAAGATTACAAGTAGCAATTCATGTCATAGGTTATAAGCTAGTAAGGTTATAGAACACATATCGTTACAACCAAACCTCGACTTGATTACAAGTATAAAAGATTGGCTAAGTGTATTTGGTTCCCTAGTGCACAAGCGTACGACCCCTAGGAGTCGGCAATACCTCGACTTTAGCACCAAATAGGCTTGTCAGGCCCAAAGATCTAAGACGTCGCCAGGCTAGCAATAGTTAATGATTGTAAACAAACTATGTATCTCATATAAACACTTACAACACACAAATAACCATGACAAATAATAAGATGAATTGCATGTGCATTACAAGTCTCAAATGTTTATACGTGTAAGTAGAATAAGCATCATGTTCACCCCAAATAAGTGTGAAATTATAAAAAGGGGACAAGGAAAACTCACATGGATAAAGGCATTACAAGATG
This sequence comes from Flaveria trinervia, assembly GCA_025506515.1. Classification (NCBI taxonomy): domain Eukaryota; kingdom Viridiplantae; phylum Streptophyta; class Magnoliopsida; order Asterales; family Asteraceae; genus Flaveria; species Flaveria trinervia. The sequence continues at coordinate 140,824 of JACCIX010000524.1, read as the reverse complement.
ATATAAAAGATTAAAGGATGAACCAAAAGATACTCCCATAGCATTCATTACAAGGCACCTAAAATATGCATTACAAGTTTAAAGATTAAGGTTGATAATACAATTAAGTTCTATTAATAATTAGGATTTGGGGTAGATTTAAGTTTATAATGATGATAATAATTTAAACGAGGTTCAAAATGATTTCTTTTACAAGTTATCTAAACGTATAGATTTCAAGATTAGGTTTAATAATAAGATTACAATTTTTAGCAATGAACTAGGGTTTCCAATAGAACTTGGAAGTTTTAAATAAGTAATTAAGTAAAATAATAAATCATTTAGGTTTAATAAAGATGCTTTAAATCAATTAAACCAATAATATGTGAAAAGAAATAATTAATTTAAAAATTAACTATTTAAAAGTTGATAAGGATATTACATATTAAAATCATATTGTAAAGTTTTAAGCTTATTAAAATGATTATTATAAAGGTTTTTAAAACCTTAAAATAAAGCAAATTATATTGTTTTATAATTTTCAAGAATTTAAACAAAAGTTAACGATTAAATTCATTAAATGGTATAACATGCTCAAAATGATTTGATGAATAATAAATTATTCAAATAGTCATTTTAACAACTACTTGAATAATTATTATCATTTAGATTTATAATGTTTTAATAAAATTTGAACCATAATAAGTTTTATTACACAAAAGAATTTATAACTTTTTAAAATAAAACTCCATTTAAAATATCGTGATTTAAACGATAAAATCTAAGGAAAGTTCGGATCACTACTATTTTGTTAATTATTTAAAATCTATGTTAATAATTCAAAAATAACCTTTAAAATGTTTTATTACAAAGGTTTTTTTTAATTGTTTAATATTTTAAAATATCACTAAAAATTATTTGACAACTTTATATACATTTAAAGGTTATAAAATATTTTTTTATATTTATTAGAAATTTTCTAAATTTGATTTAAGGCTTAAAAAGCCATTTTAAAAAAATATGGGGGTGCCCGGGTTCGAAACCGGGACCTCCAAGTGGTAAAGTGAGCGGGGAACCAGTGAACCAGGGCCTCAGCCGTGGTTTACTTTGGTTCTAAATTATTAAAAACACTAATTCAAAATTTTCCCCAAATTATATGAACCCTAAATCAAACAAACTCAAAATTGAACAATGATTCATGAGTTCCAACTCGATTAACCTTAGGGCTTTTGATCCCCAAGTGTAACCGAGTCGACTGATGTGTTAAACTCACCTGATTATGATCGATTTGTAGTGTTTAAGCTTGGATTTGTCTCGTTTATCTCACGAAGAACATGCGTCTAGCAATTGGTTAATTGAGTGAATGCTTTACGAATTGCGTTTACAGATAGTTTAAAGAGATCGAAGGGAACATTAGCCCTCTGTTATATAGCTTTGATTTGTTCGTTGAGGTGCTGAACGAGTCCCGGTTCATGTTCGACCACCACGGTTATAGTTGGGTGTTTAATTGAAAATTTAACTCGAATTAAACTATGCATTTATCTTGGAAATGATTATTCGAACGTTTCTGTACGTTTAATTTGTTTATTATGATGATTTACGTACGTAACGGCTTTGAGAGTCCAAGAATCATTCGGTTACAAGTAGAAGCCATCAATACATTGATTAAAACGTAATTAAAGAACATATATAGGTTCGAAACGGTTTTACGATTGTGTGGTGTGTTTCGGGCTCAAAATTGAGGCTTAAAACCCGGTTTTTCACCTCGCCGGAACTGTGGCCGGACTTGTGGCCGGAGCACGGCCGGAAAATCAGAAAAGAAACTTCTTTTTTTTTATTACACAAATGGTCCCTGAGATTTCCAAGAGTTGACACTTGAGTTTTAAAGTTTGCTTAAGTTTTAATAATTTACAGATTAACCCCTGAAGTTTTGAAGTTTTATTATTTCATGTTCAAAACTTTCATTTTAAGTTCTAAATTTAACATAAAGGCCTCCTTAATAAGCTTTAAGTTAATATTTTATTTTTTTAGTATACATATATATTTATAACTTAACACTTATTTAACTTTCATAAATTATTTAAATTATTATTATTATTACCATTAATATTACAACTTTTATTACGATTATTATTGTTATTGTTATTATTATTGTTATAATAATAATAATTACTATTTTTAAGATTAAAAATCACTTTAAGTGTTATAACATTAAACAACATTACAACCCTCTTAATGCTATTGTTATTAATTATCAACCATAATAGGTCCTCAAGGTTTCAAAATGACATAAAAGGTCCTTTTAAAACTTAACGAAGTTAACCTTTTAAGTTAACAAAATACGAGATGTTACAGAAGCAAACAAAGCCGAAAAGCTAGAAGATCTCCGAAGTGGAAACTTGATCTTAAGGTAAATTGTTATGTCATTCTCAAGATTTATATTTCTAATTCAAATAATGAGCGGGTGTTTGTGATTACTTCTTATACGTTTTGAACTATGAACATTTTATAAAACTGAATCTCAAATGCTTCCTGATAATTGTTATATGTTTAATTTGGTTTTAAGAATATCTACACACACTTGAATGAATCTTTACGTTTATTTTTCATTATGAGTATCTTGATAACCGGATTGAAACATGGAGATGATAGCTGAAGGATTAAAAAGTAAGTCAACCTCATGAACATTATCAAATGTGAATATACTATTGTGATTGAAGTTTTCAAGACACAAGATCATGTGAGCAATAGTTGAATCTTGCAACATGTTTGGTAATATCCTCCATTTCAACTTTGTAACTACCACTGATCCTTGCTACATTGGTAATGTTTCCCAAAAGCTATAATCATATGTGTGTTTGGTTGATGTAGTGAGAAATGGGTGTTAATAGTCTATTGTTGTATGAATAATGAAGGAAAAAAAATTATGCTCTCATTTCCTTGATATTATCAGAAGTCCTTACTTTGGAAGTTTTTTAGTATCAATTGTCTTTTTTTTTGAGGACCTAAATATGAGATGATTTATAGGTTTGAGATGACCAATTATTATTTTGAATTTGATTTTGGTTTAGTTTTGATGCTTTAGTTGTTTCGGAATACAAATTTAAAGGAAGTCTGGGTTTGAGATGGGCTGCTGGCCAATTATTATTTTAATTTCATCTGCAATTGAATTTTGTTCTTGATGAAAAAGAATCGTTTGTTAATTTGAAGTTACTATATGCAATAGAGCTTATATCGGTTTATCATTGTTAAGGAAAGAATGAAGAACCAATATAAGTATGCATTCCAATCAATTTTCTTTATTCGTCTCGTGTAATACATTGTTTTTTTATTTCGATTGAATTTTGGTGTTGTCTTGAAACCTTGCAGCATATTAGAGATATTCAGTAGAAAGATGTGATGTTGAGGCATAAAGCACAACAAAGAACCAAGTTTTTATGACCTGTTTGACAAGGTAAGCATTAGGAATTTCTTGAAATGTGTATCATTAGGATTTGTGTGTTAAAAGAGGTAAACGTGAGTTGTTTGGGTTGTGCAATATACTTGAAATGGAGTTGGTTTGTTTTTATTTGTATGACCTAATGATAGTTGTACATACTTATAAGATGTTGACCAATTATAGGTACTAAATTTATTAGAAAGGAATATATTAATATTAATATATGGAATTTATTTTAACAGGTGGTGGTATAAATGTTGGTTTTGATGTTTTGTTATAATCTTTACAAGAAATTTTATAAAGTATTAGAAGGCTTGAAAATGTGAAGGCTTTTATAAAAAGGGTTGCCATTCATTGAAGTTTGTTGATGGTTAAAACACATTTAGCTAGATGAGAATCAAGTTAAACGTGTTGCAAGTCGCTCAAAGCTTTCATTCGAAGAATGTATTTGAAGATTTTTTTATTATTTTACTTATTTTTGAGAAAAGTTATTTACAGGCTGGTGGATATATAAATTTTTTATAACTATATGGTTTATGTGCTATTTATAATATTATAAATATAGGCATTCTTTTTCTTATGTTTGCCTATCAATATTTGTTATTCTGATAGTAGAATTTATGAGTATTCTTGGTAGTTATTGTTAGGGATTTACCGCGTACAAACAATCAAAACAGAAGAAGAGTAAACAATGAATAACACGAGAGATTTATAGAGGTTCGGTTGTCGTGTGCAACCTACGTCCTCTTGGGGCAACTAGGGTTTTCTTTTAATTGAGTAGTCAATTATTACAAGTACAAGAGAGATATATATAAACAATAATTAGGGTTTCACCCTTTAGTTAAAATTCTAACTAAACTGGGCCTAATTAGAACTTGGGTCGGCTGAGCCCAACTGTTCCAAATTAATCCACCCCGAAGCCTACACCCAACAATTCTCCCACTTGGAGGCTTTGAAACACATTCAGCTGCACTCTACTTCTTTGTACTTCTGTAGATAAAATCTCTCTGATTTTGCACCCCCTAGTTACCCCCACCTTCTCAACATTATTCCTGAAGGCCAGCTGAAGCTATGCAAAGCTTCAGCTTATCCAGCGGCACAGATTTAGTAAACATATCAACTGGATTCTTCGCACCTGAGATGTTCTTCAACCTGATTGTTCCATCACTGATTAATCCTCTAACGAAATGATATCTCATCCCAATGTGCTTTGTTTTACCATGATAGACTGGATTTTTGGCAAGTTTCACTGCACTCTCATTGTCACAATACAATGAGTAATCAGACTGTTGTTTGCCTAATTCTTCAAGAAAAGTCTTTAACCATACTAACTCTTTACTAGCTTCAGCAACAGCCATGTATTCAGCCTCTATTGTTGATAGAGCCACACTTTTTGAAGTCTATACATCCAACTAACTACTGTACCTCCCACTGTAAAGACATACCCTGTAGTGCTTTTAAATGTCCCTTTACAACCACCCAAATCAGCATCAGTATAACCCCTGAGAATTGCATCTCTCCCCTTGAAACATAACCCCATTTTAGATGTACCCTTCAAGTATCTGAGTATCTACTTGACTGCTTCACAGTGTTCCTTTCCCGGATCTGACATAAACCGACTAACTACCCCAACGGCATGAGCAATATCTGGCCAAGTGCAAACCATGGCATACATGAGACTGCCAACCGCTGATGCGTATGGATTTTTAGCCATCTCTGTTCTTTCTTCTTCTTCAGATTTAGGAGACTGATCTTTGGTAAGCTTTAAGTGACTTCCCAATGGTGTGTTTCTAGGCTTGGTCTTCTCATAATTCATCTTGAATCTTTCCAACACTTTTCCGATGTATTTTTCTTGAGATAGTGTTAAAGAACCATCCTTTTTGTTTCTGATGATGCTCATTCTGAGTATCTGTTTGGTTGGACCTAGATCTTTCATCTCAAATTCTTTAGACATTTCTTTCTTTAACTTGCTGATTTCTTTCATATCTGATCCTGCAATTAACATATCATCTACATAAAGTAGTAGAATGATATAAGAGCTGTTGAACTTCTTCAGATAGCAGCAATGATCCATCTGACATTTCTTGTACCCTGACCTTTCCATGAAGTTATCAAACTTCAGGTACCACTGCCTGGGTGCCTGTTTTAGACCATACAAGCTCTTTTTCAATCTGCAGACCCAATTTTCTTTCCCGACAACCCAGAACCCTTCAGGTTGTGCCATATAAATTTCTTCTTCAAGATCACCATGTAGAAATGTTGTCTTAACATCTAATTGTTCTAGATGTAAGCCCTCTGCAGCTACAAGACTCAGAACCAATCTGATGGTTGTTATTTTCATAACTGGCGAGAAGATCTCATCATAATCAACCCCCCTTCTTTTGCTGGAAACCCTTGACTACCAAACGAGCTTTGTATCGTTTAGAACCATCATGTTCTTCGTTGACCCTGAAGACCCATTTGTTTTGCAGAGTTCTTTTATCTGGCGGAAGCTTGGTTAGTACCCATGTTTTATTTTTCATCAAAGAACTTATCTCATCCTTCATAGCATGCTCCCACTGAAGCGAATCTTTCATCTTAATGGCTTCAGAATAACTTACTGGTTCACCATTTTCAGTTAGGAGAAGATAGTTGACTGAAGGAGTAAACCTCTCTGTGGACCTCCTGACCCAATTTTGAGACCGGTCAGGATCCTGCGAGGACTGTTCGTCATCAGAGTTTGAACTCCCACTATCAGAAGCTCCCACTGCTTCTTCATCTCCACCCATATCGTCATCTTCAAACTCTGGAACTTCAGTTTCTGTATTTGATTCAACAACTAGCTGTGTTTTATTTGCATCAGTTTTAAATTCAACGTGCTCTTTCTGGACCTGTGAGTCTGTTGTGATTTTGTCTTTGTACAACTCAGCCTCGTTGAATGTGGCATGCTTGCTTCTGACTACTTTTCTACTTTCAGAATCGCAAAGCCTCTAGCCCATACTATCTGACCCATATCCAATGATGGTGTACTTCTTAGCTTTAGCATCAAGTTTGTCATCATCTTTCACTAGATCATAAGCACTGCACCCAAAAACTTTCAAGTGACTGTATTTAACTGCTTCCCCTTTCCATTCTTCTTCCGGTATCTTGAATCCCAACGGAACTGACAATCCCCGGTTGATTAAGTAAGCAGCAGTATTGACTGCATCAGCCTAGAACATCTTTGGAAGCTCGTAATTAAGTCTTATACTTCTGGCTCTCTCATTTAAAGTTCTGTTCATCCTTTCTGCTACTCCGTTTTGTTGAGGGGTGCCCGGAACTGTCTTTATCATCCGAATGCCATGTTCAGCACAATAATCAAGAAACTCAGTGCTGATGTACTCTCCTCCGTTGTCCGACTTCAAGCATTTTACCTTCAAATCAGTTTCCAATTCAACAGCAGTTTTCCATTTCTTAAAAGTATCAAAAACATCAGATTTATTTTTAAGAAAGTAGACCCATACCTTGCGTGTTGAATCATCTATGAAGGTGACATAATAGTGAGCTCCTCCCACTGAAGAAACCGAGGTTGGTCCGAAGACATCAGTGTGAACAAGCTCTAATTTCTGAGCTTTTGGTGTCTTTCCTGTCTTCACAAAGGATACCTTCTTCTTTTTCCCAAAGACACAAGGCTCACAGAATTCAGATTCAACCCTTTTGAGCTCGGAAGCTTTCCTTTTGCAACAAGCATCTTCATTCCTTTTTCACTCATGTGACCGAGTCGTTGGTGCCACAGAGTAGATTGATTCAGTCGACTGGTCATTGAATTTACCCCATCCATTGGAACTTCAGCCATATAAAGAGTACCTCTTTTTTTACCCCTGGCGATGACAAGATTTCCTTTAACTACCTTCCATTGTCCCCCACCAAACATCACATCATATCCCTGATCATCCAACTGCCCGATAGAGATCAGCTTCTTTTTCAGGCTAGGAATGACCCGAACATCCTTTAAAGTCCATGAGGTGCCCAGTGAGGTTTTCAGCTCAATGTCTCCCAAACCTGTGACATCAAGAGTATGATTATTTGCCAAACGAACTTTACCAAAGTTACCTGTTCGTAGATTCTTCATCATCTTCATACTAGACGTGGCATGAAAAGATGCACCGGAATCCATAATCCATGACTCTGTTGAGTTTTCCACACAGCAGAAAAGAGCATCATCGGAATCAGTATCATCAGCAGCTACATTTACTTCCTTTTTATTTTTAGAAGTAGTCGGATTTGGGCATTGATTTCTGAAGTGCCCAGTTTCTTTGCAGTTCCAGCATTGGATGTCTTTTCTGGGTTTTGACTGACCTCTTTTTCTAGATTTTGATCTTCCTCTACTAGCCCCCTTTCTTTCTTTCTTCCTCTCCCTTCAGCGCTTAGTAAAGCACTCGATGATTCCCATGAGGCTTGCCTTCTGATATCCTCCCCCAAAATCAGATCTCGAACTGCATCAGTAGTAAGCTTAGTAGTTCCAGATGAACTACTAACTGCGGTAACAGTTCCCGACCAACTTTCTGGTAAAGAAGACAAAAGCAACAGTGCCTGAACCTCATCATCAAATTTGATATTAACCGAAACTAACCGAGACATGATAGTGTTGAAATTGCTGATATGACTGGTAACAGATCATCCCTCTTTCAGTCTCATGTTTACTAGTTCTCTAATCAGAAAAACTTTGTTTGCAGCGCATCCATAATGCCTTTAGCTATTGTCTCCTTCAGAATATTAAAAGCAACATTTTTTGACAAAGAGAGTCTGATGACAGAAACAACCTTCCTGTCAAGAGCAGCCCATTCAGCAGGTGTAGTTTTTTCTGGTTTCTAACCAACCAAGTGACTTCTAAATCCTTCTGAACCAGCAAATCCTCGATTTGCATCTTCCACCACCCAAAATCATGACCATCGAACTTTTCAATCTTTGTTTTCCCGTCCTCGGCCATTATTCTAAACCACAGATGCTTAACAGTCGAGTCAGAACTGAGTTTTGAATGCAGCAGACAAACAAGCTACCTAGTAAAATTCGACAGAGAAACCCTAATTCGATAGCACAAGGTGGCGGCAAGAAAACCCTAATTCGACAGAACAGGGTGGCGGCAGCAGATCGGCGGCAGCGGCGAATCGGCGGCGGCAGCGGCGGAACCCTAATCGCCTAGTATTCTTCAAAAAAAATTACCGCGTAATCAAAAGACAGGGGGAAGATTATAAAAGTAATCAAGAGCCTGAAGCTCTGATACCAGGTGTTAGGGATTTACCGCGTACAAACAATCAAAACAGAAGAAGAGTAAACAATGAATAACACGAGAGATTTATAGAGGTTCGGTTGCCGTGTGCAACCTACGTCCTCTTGGGGCAACTAGGGTTTTCTTTTTATTGAGTAGTCAATTATTACAAGTACAAGAGAGATATATATAAACAATAATTAGGGTTTCACCCTTTAGTTAACATTCTAACTAAACTGGGCCTAATTAGAACTTGGGCCGGCCGAGCCCAACTGTTCCAAATTAATCCACCCCGAAACCTACACCCAACAGTTATATGTGTGTTTCCATGCATATCATACCTTACTATGCATTTCTATTTACAACATTTGCCATGCTAGACTTAGATTACCATAAAACTTAGCGATCTGTTCATGTTTACTAGGCTATAATAAATTAAGTTCCAACCATATATAAACCAAATGTTTTAAAATGGGTAGTTTGGGTAATAGATCAAAGAGCAATTGGTGTTAATTTAATTACTTTTAGGTTTTTTTCCTTACCCAATTATCTCATATATTTCTTAGCATTTCAGAATGCAAAGAGTTTTTGCATCTTTCATACACCCTTGATGCAAAATTGCATGAGTTTATTTAGTAAACACGAGTTAGTTATATAATGTAATTTTTTTATTACTCAAAACTAATACGAACATATATTTAAATTTTATTTTTTAATTGATCTGGTCCGTGTAACACACGGGTTACTAAAGCTAGTGTTTGTATATTATATGATTTTTTATAGTAACTAACAATTTACAATTATAATTATTTATCATAATTGTTGTTAAAATGTTAAATGTATAAATATTTGTTATTAGATGCCGGTGAATAAGGCCACATAACACCTTAAGCAATATTGTTATTAATACTAACTTTTAATACTAACTTTGAAGGAACAATTGATGTTACATGATATGATTATTGTTATTAATACTAACTTTTAATTTTTAACTGTTATTATTTTTATTTAATTTTTTTAATCAGTGTAGCACACGGCTCGTTAGACTACGAATGTTTAGTACCTAATTGTATTACAATTGCCTCTAAATGTATCACCTTTTGTTCTTTCAAAATTCATGAATAGAAAAATATTTTCCTTTAAAACTGAAAACCTCCAAGAACATGCCATCTTCTACTGTTGGTTTCTAACCATGTATAGGAATGACATGTGTAAAAGGAGGTCGATTTGGTGTTAATTTAGAAGCGCGGATCTATTCTGACCCATCTTCCTAAACGGGTTGAAACAAATAGGCTAAAGAAACCTCATCAAACCCTAATCGATCATCCATAGCCGCAGACGAACTCCACGATTTGGTTCTCCTTCTCTATCTCTGTTTGCATCTCTTGGATAATCCGGCCATTCTCAGGTACCCTTCTATTCTTCTCCAGTTGTGGTTCAATTTCATTGCAACCGTGGTCCGATTTTGGTTCAATTCTACTAAACATGTTTCTGATTTGTTCTGTTTTGGTTCATTTTTGGATCGATTTTACAAAACATGTTTCTCTTTGATTCGAATTTGGTTTGATTATGGTTCCACTTTACAAAACATGTTTTTGAATGGTTCGATTTGGTTCATTATGCTTAGCATTATTGCTTCGATTTAGGTTCGGTTTTACAAAACATGTTCGGTTTAGGTTGTTTTGGATATACTAGACAATCTTCTTCTATTATGACCATTAGAAACATGGTTTTGATTTATTAAAAGTAATCGATTTCACCGTCGTTACATATTTAATTGGTAAAATCAAACCACCTTGCCAATGAATTTGACTTATTTGATGATTTGGTTTGAATTTAACTCATCTAATTCTTCTTTGATTGGTTTTGACTTTTGAGACTAATAAATTATATAATACAGTGATTTCTTTTTATTGGTATAAAAGAAGACTATAAAACACCTAATATTCTTTTTCTAGAGTTAGATAACGAACTAGTATACTAAATTTGTTTTGATTAGATGTATAAATTAAACTTTTTTTCACATATAGTAAGAAAATGTAAGAAATACTATGATTGATTTTGAATGTATATTTCTTTTGAAGCTTTGATTTTGGATGTATAGTCTTCTAAAGCTTTGATCTTATATGTACTATGTAAATTGAATCAGAGTTTGGTCTATTTGGTCTTCAAAAGCACTAGGTATGAATTTAAAATCAAAATAAAACTTAAGGCAATTATATTTATATAATTTGACCTATTTACTTATTTATTAACTTCATATCTTAATTTATATAAATGGATTGGGGGAGGGGGAAATTTGAGTTTTTCTAATATTTCCTTTTATCGATTTGAGTGAGTTATGGTTTTGTGGTATGCAGTGAAAGAAGACAAGGAGGAAGGCTTTGTTAGCTTCTTAGGAGAATATGAATGAAAGGTTAGTCATAATTTTGTGCATAAAGGATTATATTTATTTACTCTGAGTGCAATTTGTTGTTTATGATTAGCTTATTTATGTTAATATAGTGTAGTTTCATTTTGGGGTGAACCAATGATGTTATGGTTATTCATTTTTGATCGAAAAGGTTTGGGTCAATGATTTTCAGTCTTTTGAAGGGTAAATTCACATATGATATATATATAATATATATATATATATATAATATATATATATATATATATATATATATATATATATATATGTGTGTGTGTGTGTGTGTGTGTGGTGTGTGTGTGTGTGTGTGTGTGTGTGTCATTTGATTAGGTACTAAGCACTCGTAAGCCGTATCAGATACGGGTTACAAGTGCTTAGTACCTAATTGTATGACAATTGCCTCTAAATGTATCACCTTTTGTTCTTTCAAAATTCATGAATAGAAAAATATTCCCCTTAAAAACTGAAAACCTCCAAGAACATGCCATCTTCTACAGTCGGTTTCTAACCATGACTAAACAGTTGGCATTGGATTGTCAACCACACTGCCATATGAATCGTGGTCACATTTTTTTCATTTATTAATGTATGACAAATTTTTCAAAAAATCCTTTCATTTTTTGTTTCAATTCGTTTGTGAATAGACGAATCATGGGTCATGACAAGTAAATATGTTTATGTACCACCACCAGTGCAGCTAACACCTTTTTTTTTCTTTAAAAAATGTAGCAGTCTGGTAGTACCACAGTGGAATACTTCTAAGTTATTAATGGGTAAGATTTTTTCATTTTTTGCTTATCATATGTTGATTAGAATGAATAATAACAAATATAATACTTCTGTTTTGCAAGCTGCAGGTAAAGACTCGGGAGATAAAACTCGTAGAGAGAAACGGAAAGAGCTCGACTAGAAAAAAATAAGAAAAAGTTTGACTCGTGGGTCCAATATCATGTATGAAAAATTCTGCCTGAATTTTTTGCTTGTCTAATTTATTTTAATAGAATCTAAAATATGACTTGTCTTTTGTTGTTGCATGGATTTTGTTCTTGATTTGTAACAATTCAGAAAATAAAAAAGACAATGAGCAAACGTAAGGCAGAAAATATGCAAAAGAATACCAAAGTTGCAGAAGAGAAAGAATTGAGAATTGAGGATTCTAAAAAACTATCAAAATCTAAACTTGAGGAGTACATGGACATGCAAACTGAAAAAGATGATATTTCTGCCGATACAAAAGAGGGAGAAACTTCTAGAAATAGTGGTACTTCACATAAGAAACATAAAAGGACAGAATCATCAAGAAATGATGACCAAATAAAGACGTCTACGGAACTTATGAGGAAAAAAAAAACAAAATTTGAAAAATATTTGGAACTGGAAAACCAGAATGGTGTCACTTCTGCAAAGGAGGATCTTGCTTTGGAAAGAAAGCTTGCAAAAAAACTTAAAGTGAAAAAAAGGAAATTAGGGGGAGATGATGATGAACTCAACATGTTACTTGAGGGAATTCCATCAGTACTTGATTCTTTGGAGACCGAAGAAAATAGGGACTTGGAAGAAGCTTCTAGAAGAAACATTCCAAGCAAGAAACACAAAAAGAATTTGAAGAAAAAGTTGGATTTGGATGTAGAGATGAAAAGTGATCATTTGGTGGAGGAACCTGAAACTGAAGATGAAAATAATCTTGCACAAGCATTGGTAATGGCAAAACATGCAAAATATGTACCACCTCAACTAAGATCTGTGTCCACAAATGAACCAGAAGAATATTCTCAAATTCGAAAACGTGTGCGCGGTATGCAAAACTAGGTCTTTTTAACTGATATCAGTTTCATATTTTATCATTGATGATACGAAGATATCTTATCATAAATAAGCATATCTTATTTAATTTGATGATTACAAATTAGAATTATTCTTATTTAATATCTATAGTTTTCTATCTTTCTACATGAAGGATCTGAAAGGGATATGAATGTATTAAAAAATGATAGTTTTGTTTATAAATCTTGATTGGTTTCAGGCCTTTTAAATAGGCTAGGTGAATCCAATGTGGAAGGAATTACAGGGGAAATGTCCACAATTTTCCAGGTAAGCTTTCTAATTCCACATATTTCTTTTTCCCATACCTCACATTTCAATTTTTTGCTTGTCATTTTAGTTTATTTCATGCACTTTCTTATATACCTATTTGAAAAGCTTTGATATTTACCCGTTTCACAGTAGATAAAGTAAGAATAAGTTATTTTAACCTTGTACACTAAATAAACAGATAGCATTATGCATTGAGATAATTCATGGCAATAAAATCATCTTCCTACTGTTTAATCAGTGAAACATGTAATAAATTTTTTTACAATAGAATAATCAATAACTAATAATGCATTTTTCTATTCTTTTATCAGTGGAACATGTTATAAGTAACTTTTATTTACTATAGAAGGGGTAAAAAGAGAAATTTGTGTTTTGGAAGGGGTAAATATGAAATAAGTTATGCTTTATATATCTGTAGTCCTGTACTATTTCTCTTGTATAGCATAAGGTTGTCACTAATTTCTTTCTTATTTACCATATAGTTAGTATGCCCCTACCTGAGGTGTAAAACATTTGTCTCATTTTTCGTGAACTTCTTACGTGCAGTCTATTAGCCGCAGTGATGGTGCTCAAATCATAAGTGAAGAAATTTTAACATCATGTTCAGGTGGACCCCGTGGCAATGAACAGTTGAGTCAAGCTTTTACACCTCATAAATATTATTCCTTTTCATCATTTAGTTTGGTATTCCTGTGATGATAGTACATCTGTACCCTTGTAGGTATGCTGCTATTTTTGCAGCTTTAGTTTCTGGTTTAGCTTGCTTGGTTGGGATTGACTTTGGTGCAAAGCTGCTTGCTTCGCTTGCAAAATGTTTTGAGGTTCATTTGAATGATTTCAATGTTTTGAATAAATATATAAATTTGTATGTTTAAGCAATCCACATAAGTATTTGAATTTAATAATTTTCTTATGTTTATATTAGGACGAGTATCAAAAGGAAGACAATCTTTCCTTGCGGAATTTGACTCTTCTTCTCTCTTATTTGTACATGTTTGGAGTCTGCTCAAGGTTATTCACCTTCTAAAGTTTCATAGCGGATATAAAATGTATTTTTTATACTAGTTTTTGTTTACTTTTTTGTCTATTAATGGAACTCCATTATGATACCATTTCAGTGATTTAATATATGATTTCATGATGTTGCTAAGCTCACGGTTGACTGAGGTTGATGTTTCCACTATCCTGACAGTTCTTAATTGTAAGTTTATAGGTACTTTGGTGATTATTTTGTTTATGTTAGAGGTGGAAAACATGCACGTCATGCGGGTGGATAACGGGACAAAATTACGGGTTGGCCTAAAACACTTTTTGCCTTGAAAGTTTATTTTTTTGTAACTAGTTAGTGTTATAATTATCAAAGTTTCATTATTTTAGTAACTTTCTAATAGTTTGAGATAAAGAAGTTTGTAGGTGGTTTTATGCATACGAATACATAGGAGTAACTTTTTTCGTTTTTGAAGTTAGGCTTGATTTACTTCTTAAAGATTAGAAATTCGCTGTGTTGACAATTGAATGGGTTGAAATTCCCGCCTGTAGTTTTCTCCCTTTTTTGTGATTTGTCAAAAATCATAATATACTAGTATATCCATTTATAGCACTTGCTATTTGGATTCATTAGGTTCTGGGATGAGACTAAGGAGTGACGACCCAGCCACCATGAAAAACTTTATTGTCAACATCCAGAACAAGGTGACAGAACATAAGTCTGCATCTGGAGATAGCCAGGGAAAGACAAGAAGTAAAAGAGTATGTATTTCATCGACTATTATACATGAGAAATAAAAGAGTGCATTTCATTAATTCATTAATTTTCCTTTTTATAGTTTTTGTTGATTTTAGCTTTTATTATAACTTTGCTTACTTCATTGGTGGCAGATGGAGTTCATGCTTGAAACCATAATTGACATCAAGAACAACAAAAAAAAGGCTAAAGAAGATACCTTACAACATACTCGCATCAAGAAGTGGCTTCAGAAGGTCATTACAATATGCTATTTTATTATACATCATTGTAACTTCTAACAGTTATATAAAGTGAAAATAAATCCTTTTTAAGACCTTTGTTTACTTTTTCACACAGTTGAGGGTAGAAAGCATATTAGTTCGGGGAATGAAATGGAGCAAGCTTCTTGACCCTGAGAAAAAAGGTCAATGGTGGTTATCAGGAGAGATGATGTCATCTGCCACAAACAGTAACAGTATTGGAAATTTTGCCAAAAAGATGGATAAAGAGAGCTCATATAATCAAAAAATGAAACAACTTGCTGCTGGGCAAAAAATGAATACAGATGCAAGAACGGCGATATTTTATATAATTATGAACGCGGAGGATTATATTGATGCGTTTGAGAAACTATTGAGGTTGGATTTGCAAGGGAAGCAGGTATTTCTATTTTATCCTCTTATTATTAGAGAAACTTTGTTACTATGGAATGGCATTAACATGAATCTAAAGGACACTCGTTTGTTACTATTGAGAAACTTGTTCATTGTCATCATTGTAAGTATGTAATGGCATTAACATGAATCGACAGGACACTCCTTTTTTACTATTAAGGGCTATTTTAGACAATTAATTGATAGTCACACAACGACAGCTAAAAACATGGAAAATATACTTCTGAATTCAAAGTCAATGAATGACGAGTAATGAAGAACGTAGTTATTAGTTCTCTTGTTGATTGTGTTTGTCAACACATTGGAGTTGGGTTGTGAAATTTGAACCATGAAGAAAAAATATTATTGTAGGATAGAGAGATTATGCGGATCCTTGTGGAGTGTTGTCTGCAGGAAAAAGTATTCAACAAATATTATTGTGTTCTGGCAACAAAGTTATGCCATCATGACAAGAACCATAAGTTCACATTACAGGTATTTCATTGGGTGGATAAGGCGGGTTGGGTGGATAAGGCGGGTTGGGTGGATAAGGCGGGTTGGGTAACATGTCAAATGGGTAGTTTTGTATGGGCAGAAACAGGTGATCTGGGTTGATCTGAAAAGCTTTTTGCCCAAAATGTTTCTCCTTTATGGTATGTTCTATTATACCATGTTGGTGGCTTTCGATCAGTTTGACATGGTTGACCCATTTGGCATGTTCCATTGTTTCTTTACCCATTAGAGATGAAGTATACCCATATTAACCCATTCATAAAAAACATGATTGAAATGACTACTATTATGTCTACAACAATTCTCAAAGCTATTGCATTGGAAATTAGAATTAGTGGTACCTTTGTAAATTGTAGTACATAGTACATGATTTCTGGTGTCTATTTATTATCATTTTTGGTGTCCTTTAAATTTTCAAATCAAAACAGGTTGATTTATTTTTCTTTATACTCTACTAGGGGTGTCAAAAATCAAAACATGTATTTTTTTAAATGTGGGTTGAAGCGAATTGGGTTATTTTGACTTGTGAAAACAGTCTTTTTTTTATTACAAAAAAATGTTTTACAGAGATTAATAAGAAAGTGTATTTAACCAAGATGTATTTTTTCTTTTCGTTTAGTACTGCGTATGGGACCACTACACTGAACTAGAATCAATGCAAACGAGATCAATGCCCCAGGAACTAGTAGAAATGCAGCGAATGAGATCGATGCACCTAGCGAAATTTGTAGCAGAAATGGTGTCAAGCTTTACACTTTCACTTGCGGTGGTAAAAAAAGCAGATCTACATGACACCACCAAACTCAATCCGGAAAAGAAGATGCATTTTAGGTTGTTTTTTGAGGCTGTTTTCAAGTGTGCAGATGATTTGGTCCGGAATATATTCAAACGTATAGCTGGGTCACAACAATATGAAAGCCTTAGAACCGGAATCAAGTTTTTCATAGAAAGGTATATTATTAGGAAAGAAATGCAATTTGCAGGAAAATATAAAATTGCCAAGAAAGCCCTTAAGAGTGTTGAAGAAGAAGACCTATTCTTGTAAATGCTCTGTTTTTAGTTTCTTCTACTTTTGATGATTTAATCAGAGTGCACAAAAAAATTTGTAGCTAGATATTATATAATTTCATTGCTTTTAGTTCGTTTTATTGACATTAATACATTTCTCTTCTTTCTTTTTTTGTGTATGTGTGTGATTTTAAGTTCAAAGTTTTAAGTTGTTGGATGCATTGTGTATGGTAGAGGTGCGTGTATCACATTGTGAAATGATCTGTTTTTGCTAACAACCCTACATAAATTGGGTGTTAATTCAAATGCCAAGCATGGATATGTAGTATAGGGAAATTGTGTAGTTGCAACTAAAGTTCTCTTTTATATTTTTATTGTTTAATACATTTTATTTTATTTTATGACATGAATAAATTGTATTTATTATAGCTAAATATACATTTAACGTACTATATTTTTTTTTCCAGCAAAAGATCCTTGAATCATCGTTTGATTTTTTTATATCTTTTATTTTATTAATAATTGGTTATATAGTTATGAATGCAATATTGAGTATATAATAAAATTACTAAAATTCATTTATTCTAATATTCCCATCATTCAAAAGTTTTTGGTTAATAATAATAACTCGTATTAAGTTATGTTAATAAGCGTATACGCATCTTCTTGCGTCACTACATATACATTTTATCTAGTTTATGAAAAAATAAAATAATATCTTGCTTGTCACGTCCCTTTTCCCATTAATTTTGAATTGTGATCATATTTTAATGTTTATATGAAATAATTTATCTATTGTAAACTTACTAAATCTAAATAAAATCTCAATGAAAGTTGCAGCATCACATCCTATCTAAACCATACTAATAGTTTTGCTAACAAGTATATTATACTTGATATTTTGTTTGTTTGCTTGTTATTTATTCATATCTAGAAAAATTATTTAAACATTATATATATTTCATGTTTTGTTAAAATCAAATACCCTATCAATATATATGTCTTTTGTTATGTACAAATTATTTTATGCATGATACTAAGAAAATTCACCTATTTTTGTCCATAAATGATTTATTGATTATGTGATTGTATATTCTTAATATATATATATATATATATTATATATATATATATATATATATATATATATATATATATATATATATATATATATATATATATATATATATATATATATATATATATATATATATATATATATATATATGTATATATATCAACATTCACCAAAGCACCACATTCATATTCATCAAAATTTTTCCGCATCTCTCTCATATTAAGTGATTACATTTATTACAAATAATATTTAATTCTTTTCTATATAAAATTAGTTTTTTGAAAATAATAAGGTATTTTTTACTAATGTTATTCCTGAATAAACTAATTTTTATAACATAATAATTTGTTTCAAAAAATCAAATTTTTTTTTCAAAAAATCAAATTTTTATACAAATACAAAAAATTTTAAAATTGGTGCTTTGAAAAATAAAAATAAAATAGTTACAATTAAGAGTTATAATAAGAAAAATTTTAAAAAGGATATTTTTTAAAATGATTTAATTTGAAGCATAATGTTTACTTTGTTTCTTGGAAAAAATAAAAATAAAAGTTTAAGTAGTTGATACCATTATTTTATTACTTACAACCATTACTTCTACCTAATTTCAATCATATATTATATTATAATATTATTTTATAATTACTAAGTTTTTATTGTATTTATATTTTATTTATTTAACCAGTGTGATACATAAGTTTACTAAAGATAGTGTGTAGAGATTAATGAAGAGGCTGATGCAACCTAAACATCCAAAGTCTGTCATGCATGCTGCACAAGTGCATTGAAGAAGAATGCTTAGGAAGTTTCACACATGCAACTGAAATATTCTAAGTGTGAAATCTTTCGAAGCCAAGACCAATATCTTCCGAAGCCAAAGATGAAGTCTTCCGAAGCCTCTGAGACAAAGTCTTCCGAAGCTTCAACTTATGAAGACAGATTTCTTCCGAAGACTTTTGACACATGCTTTATCTGATGTACTTTTCCATAAAGCTGGACACCTTTCTGCTGCATCTCTATAAGGTCACCACTTACATGAGTTGGTAAAAAGGTCCATGCTTTTGGTAACTGTATATTGAGGTCTTGAGTCTGTAACTTTCTACTTCATGTACTTTATCCTTTTTGTAATAGATAACGATGTGAGCTATGGCATGTCATAGTCACTAGTCTAGTTAATCGTATCCAGTTGGCTTTCAAAGTATAGCCGGTTGTAGGATGTAGTATAAGCATCTCATGTTCTTATATCTTTCTAATATGCTTTGTAACACTTGTAATAAAACATAGAGAAAGCACTATACTGCATTCTTGAAAACCATATACTTGTGCTATCTTATTCTGTCTCTTACTTGTGTTCTTAGTATCTTATTGTGGTCAATCCAGTCTTACTATTTGATTAAGTTTGGTTAATCTCCTCTTTATGGTGTTGTGTTGTAATTAACCCCCTTCACCGGTCCTGCATTTGGTATTAGAGCCCTTTAGGCTCTTGATATAAGATCTCACCATCTTAAGATCCCTTAAACACATAAATACCCAACTTTTCAAATGGCAGCCATTTCTAAGACTGATATGGAAACTGGAATCATGAACAAGTCCCCACTGATCACTCTTGATGAGTTTGATACCTGGTGTTTGAGAATGGAAGGTTTCATCAGGTATCTTGATTCAAGAATGTGGGAGTCTATTGAGAATGGACCTTTTATACCTAGCACCCCTTCTGCTACTGGTGCTGGTATGATACCAAAGGATGTGGCTAACTACTCTGATGAAAATAGGAAGAGAGTAGAGATTGATAGAAAAGCCATGACAACCCTTCAAACTTGTAACACCCGGTTATTTTTAAAAGACAAAAAATAAAGAATAAAAGAGAGAAAGGCAATTCAGTCCAAGTGGAGGGACTAAAAGTGTAAAAAAGACAAAAATCTTTGAAAAGTTGGTGTGAAGGTGGGCATGGCCACCCACCCTCACTTCACATCACCATCTTCTTCGGTTTTAGAGAGAGAGAGAGAGCAGAGAAAAACTCTCGGTTGAAGATAAGAAGAAGAAGAGAAGTCGAATTCAAGGTAAGAATTTGTGGTTTTTAAGTGTTTATGATGGGTTTTATCCCGGTTACATGCATATGTCCTTATGGGTTGTGTTTGTGCTCGGGTGTGTGTGTTTTTGGATGTTGTTTCTAGGTATTTTGAACTCATAGCATGCGGGTAAAAAGGAAGAACACCCAAGTTGCACCAGGTGAGTTCTAGACCCTGTTTTTTACTTGTTTTCAAACATCTTTGGGGCTAAAAATGTATTTAAATTATTTTCAAATGTTTGAGTATGTGTGCTCGTATGTATTGTGCATGAATGAATGTGATTCTGGAATGCTTATAGGTTATTCATGTTTAGAATAGTTACATTAAGCTTAAAACTGATGGATTTGATGATTGGGTTGAAAACATACTGGAAACATGTTGAACAGATGGTCCATGCGCCTAGATAAGGCTCATGCGCCTAAAAATGCCTTAGAAAGAATTAAGTGTAATCCATGCGCCCAAACAGTAGCCCATGCGCCTAAGATTACCTTAGAAATGTTTAAGTACAGCCCATGCGCCTGAACAGTGGCCCATGCGCCTAGAAATGTTAGCCGGTCGACTAAGTGTAGGGCCATGCGCCCCAATAGTGCCCATGCGCCCAAGTGGCTAATGCGCCTAAGTGTCCATGCGCCTGAATAGTTCATGCGCCTAAAGTGAAAATGTTTAAGTGTTGGTTGATGCGCCTACATAGTGATGAAACGCCCAACAGGGCTCATGCGCCCAAATAGTTCCCATGCGCCTAAGACTTAGAAATTTTTACAGAATTTTCTGGGAGTCTATGCTTTAGGGTTTTGACCGAGGTTGACTAAGGGCTTATTAAAGATGATGTTTCACGCATGATATGATTGCTTATGATTGTTCCTTATTATTGTTATTGCTATTATTATTATTACTTATAGTATGTGGCTTTACGTGGTATGTTATTATCGTAATGTAAAGTATATCGTAATAAAAGTGAAAGAGCAATAAAGAAAAGAAGTAGAACATTAATGAAAATGTTAACAAGTCTTGCAAGCTTATAACAGGTGCACGACCATATTGTCGTTAACTCAACTGTGCTGCGGGTTAGCTACCCTATTATGCACACAGGGTCAATCAATTGAGATTGGCAGGACCTTTGTAGCGTGCCCTGGGTGATTGGGTTGGCCTTGTACATAGTACACAGAACCCTTACGGGGGATATAGTTGACCCTTTCGGGGGATACAGTTGACCCTTTCGGGGGATACAGTTGACCCTTTCGGGGGATACAGTTGACCCTTTCGGGGGATATAGATGGCCCATCACCCGTTTTCCATCGCGTATATAGTTGGGGTATTGCTCACTGGTCCATACAGAAAGTGAAACATAAAGATAAAAGTTTACAGAACAGATAAGGCCTACAGTAAAGAGAACGAACAATATTTGTTCATATAGTTGATGCGTGCTCGCATATACAGTACAGAGTTGTATTTTACAGAAAAGATTATTTTCTTATACAACATATAGAGAGTATTTATTTACTTATAAAACTAGAGCTCACTCAGCAACGCTGACTTTTATACATTTTCAGTTGGCATGTTAATTATTGCCGAGGATGGCACGAGGGTGAAGCTACACGGAAGGAAAAGTCTGACATCCATTCGTACTCTGTGATGCTGTTGTTTTGTAATGCATATAAACAATTCTTTTGTTATCAGTTAAACGATGATGTATTACTCAACAATAGTGGTTTAAATGAAATGAATGGCTTTTGATAAATTATTTCCGCTGCTTAAGCACGTTTATTTGTAATGTTTAATGTTTTAATTGCTATGAATGACCAACTGTGAGGTTTCTGGGAACGGGGCCTTACAAGTTGGTATCAGAGCCAAAGTTTAAGTGAAATGGGTAAATTTTCAAAATAAACCTTAACTTAAACTGAGAATGGGATGGAATGGGAGTGGGATGCCAATCTGAGTAGCTGCGTGCCATCAGGTATTTTCGTAATGTTAACGGTTTATGTGCGCATGGTATGTGGTTATGTGTTGAATGTAGATTTAAATACTGATGTAGTCAGGACAGGTAATGCTCGGGGTATGAAGAGTAAAGTAAATGGCTAGTCATAACTGGCCACTGTAATTAGGGACTTACTATACTTGACATAAACTGAGCTGTTCCCTTGAATGACCGTGTTGGTGTTTGAATCTTTCAGTGTGTTAGAGGATGGCCGGTGGTAGATCGTCTAAAGCTTCACGTGGTGGCGGACATGGTGCCGAACCACGGGTTACGAGGGGAAGGCCTAGGGCCGAAAAGGCCTAAAGCTTCACGTGGTGGGGGACATGAGATGCAAACCCCCTACTTTCGATGGGAACGCCACTGCTGCTGCTCACCGGTGGGTGAGGGAAATAGAGGCGGTACTTGATATCAGCGAGTGCCGAGAAGACCAGAAGGTTAAGTTCGCTACCCACTCATTTGTAGACTCGGCTCTATGCTGGTGGGACAATATAGTCCAAGCCGAGGGTAGTCGGGCGATCGGGAGAATGAGATGGTTGGAGTTGAAGAAGTTGGTGATCGAGGAGTTTTGTTCTCACCGGGAAATGGACAAGGTCGAGAGAGAATTTCTGCAACTGGAGGCGGGAACTATGACACACCAAGAGTATACCACAAAATTCAATGAAATGGCACGACTGGTGCCCGATCAGGTGACACCACTATCACCAAAGATTAAGAGATATATCTAGGGACTGCCGGCGGATATCCGTAGGCATATGATCGCTGGCCGGCCAAGCACTTTTTGGTCGGTGGTTGATTTGGCTGGTAGACTATATGATGAGCGTGAGGTGGTGGTGGCTGAGGAGAAGAAAACGAGTAGGGATGGGAGAAACTGGAATGGGAAACTATTTGGACGTGGTAGAGCCGCTCCAAACAATAAGGCGGCGAGGTCACAGCTGGTGCTGGGTTGGAGAAGTGTGGTCACAGCTGGTGCTGGGTTGGAGAAGTGTGGCAAGTGCGGGAAGGAGCACGGTGGTGAGTGTAGATGGGGGTCGAATATTTGTTTCAAGTGTGGGAAGTCTGGTCATATGGCTAGAGATTGTGGAGGCATGAAGTGTTTCAACTGTGGGGGAAGTGGTCACATGAGTAGGGAGTGTAAGAAGCCAATGGCCGAGAGTTCCGGGGTGAAGAAGGCCAGAGGAGAAGGGTAGAAGGCAAGCGCCAGAGCTTTCACGATGACTCGGGAGGAGGCTAGGATAGACCCTGACGTGGTGTCAGGTATGTTTCAAGTAAACCAAACTCTTACATTTGTGTTGTTTGATTCTGGTGCTAGTAGGAGTTTCATTTCTGCTGCTTTTGGTGCTAAGTTTCCCAATAGGAGTAGATGTATTAGTGAGCCATTCGATGTAGAAACTGCTATTGGTAAGTCCACTAGAATTACTAAGGTGATAGAGGACTGTGCCATAGAACTAGAAGGCCATAGGTTTGCTGCTAGGTTACACGTGATACCCCTAGGTGGATTTGATGTAGTGCTGGGGATGGACTCGTTAGCAACCTATGAAGCAAATATCGTGTGTCGCATGAAGATGATCCGATTGACAGCACCTGACGAGGATAAGGTGACGGTTTATGGTAATCGGGTTGCGATGATCCCGAAAGTGATTTCGATGGTAGTGGCGGGGAAGTGCATGAGGCGTGGATGTAGTGCCTACTTGGCCTATGTAAAGACGTGGACGCGCCAACACCACAACTATCGGATGTGCCAGTTGTGTGTGACTTTCCGGAGGTATTCCCGGAAGACTTACCCGGTGTGCCACCAGATCGCGAGGTTGAGTTCCGAATTGACTTGATACCCGGTGCTCAACCCGTTGCCAAGGCACCGTACCGGTTGGCTCCGACTGAGATGAAAGAGTTAATGAAGCAGTTGCAAGAACTGTTGGATAAGGGGTTCATTAGACTGAGTATCTCTCCATGGGGTGCTCCGGTATTATTTGTGAAGAAGAAAGACGGTAGTATGAGGATGTGTATTGACTACCGAGAGTTGAACAAGTTGACGGTGAAAAACCGATACCCCGTACCAAGAATAGACGATCTGTTTGATTAGCTCCAAGGTGCCAGTTGGTTTTCGAGGATAGATCTTCGATCCAGTTACCATCAGCTAAAAGTGAAGGAGCAGGACATTCCCAAAACAGCTTTTCGCACATGCTACGGTCACTATGAGTTCCTTGTTATGTCGTTTGGATTGACCAATGCGCCAGCTGCTTTTATGGATCTGATGAATCGAGTGTGTCAGCCAATGTTAGATAAATCAGTGATTGTGTTTATTGATGATATCCTGATTTATTCAAAGAGTGAGATTGAGCATGTCGGTCACATTCGGGAGGCTCTGGAGACGTTAAGAAGGGAGAAGTTGTATGCAAAATTCTCCAAGTGCGCGCTTTGGTTACGCGAAGTTCAGTTCTTGGGTCATGTGGTGAATCCCGATGGGATTATGGTGGACCCGGCTAAGGTAGAGGCAGTTATGCAATGGAAGTCTCCAAAGACGCCATCCGAGATTCGTAGTTTCTTGGGTTTGGCGGGCTACTATAGAAGATTTATCCAAGACTTCTCTAAGATTGCTTCTCCACTGACTAAGTTGACCCAGAAGGATGTAAAGTTTGTATGGGGTCAGGCTCAGGAGAAGGCATTCGAAGAACTGAAGGCGAGGTTGACTCAAGCTCCTGTCTTGTCGTTACCCGATGGAAACGAAGATTTGGTGGTGTATTCAGACACTTCTTACTCGGGGTTGGGGTGTGTGTTAATGCAAAGAGGAAAAGTTATAACCTACGCATCCCGACAGCTGAAGGTTCATGAGGTCAACTACCCTACTCATGACTTGGAACTAGCGGTCGTGGTCTTTGCACTAAAGATTTGGAGGCACTATCTGTATGGAATGAAGTGCACCATCTTCACCGACCACAAGAGCTTAAAGTACTTCTTTGAGCAAAAGGACCTGAATATGAGGCAGAGACGACGGTTGGAGCTCATAAAGCATTATGATTGTGAGATCCATTACCATCCGGGCAAAGCTAACGTGGTGGTTGATGCTTTTAGCTGGAAGGGGAGGCCCGAGCCAATTCGGGTGAAAGCATACCAACTAATCATGACCTCTGATGTAATGAAGCAAGTCAAGGAGTTTCAGGATGAGGCATTAAAAGAAGATCATCTAAACGCTGAAAGAATGAGAGGTCTGGTTAGGGAATTGAGCGAAAACACGCTTGGTGTTAAAACTCTATTTGGACGGGTGTGGAATCCTCGTTTCGGGAATCTACGTGTGAAGATTATGGATGAAGCTCACAAGACCCGATACTCTACCCATCCCGGTGCCACAAAGATGTACCAAGACATGAAGAAGGATTATTGGTGGCCGGGTATAAAGCGTGACGTGGTGGAGTATGTGAGCAAGTGCCTTACTTGTTTGCAAGTGAAGGCAGAACATCAAAAGCTGTATGGGAAGATCCAACCTTTGGATATACCGGAATGGAAGTGGGAGCACATCACCATGGATTTCATTACGAAGCTGCCACGTACTCCGAAGGGGTACGATGCCATATGGGTGATTGTTGACCGCTTGACAAAGAGTGCTCACTTCCTACCGATCCGTGAGACATATTCATCCGAGAGGTTGGCTGACCTGTTCATCAAGGAGATTGTAGCTCGTCATGGTGTACCGGTGTCCATTGTGTCTGATCGTGACACCCGGTTTACGTCTAAATTCTAGAAGAAATTCCACGATGCCATGGGGATGAGGTTACATATTAGCACGGCTTATCATCCCCAAACTGATGGTCAGTCAGAAAGGACCATTTGAACGTTGGAGGACATGCTTCGGGCATGTGTAATCGATTTTGGCAGAAGTTGGGATGACCACTTACTGTTAACTAAATTCTCGTACAACAATAGCTATCATGCCAGCATTGGCATGCCACCATATGAGATGCTATACAGTAGGAGATGCAGAACACCCGTTTGCTGGGGTGACATTGGTCAGAAAGAGTTGGGAAGCATCGAGGTAATCGAGGCTATGACTGAGAAGCTTGAAAAGATTAAAGCCTTCATGAAGGCAGCCAAAGATAGACAGAAGTCGTATGCCGATAACCGATGTAGACCAATTGAATTCCAGGTGGGTGACCGGGTTATGTTGGAGGTCTCACCTTGGAAGGGTATCATCAGATTTAGGAAGCAGGGCAAGTTGAGCCCAAGATATATAGGCCATTTCCGAATCATTACTCGAGTAGGAGAGGTGGCCTATAGATTGGAGTTTCCAGATGAGTTAAGTAGAATTCACCCGACATTCCATGTATCTCATTTGAGAAAGTGCTTAGCCGATGAAGACATGATTGTCCACTGGAAGACATTGAAGTTGATGAAAGGCTCAATTATGTACACCCGGTTATTTTTTAAAGACAAGAAATATAGAATAAAAGAGAGAAAGGAAATTCAGTCCAAGTGGAGGGACTAAAAGTGTAAAGTACAAACAGTAGCCCATGCGCCTAAGATTACCTTAGAAATGTTTAAGTACAGCCCAAGCGCCTGAACAGTAGCCCATGCGCCTAGAAATGTTAGCCGGATGACTAAGTGTAGGGCCATGCGCCCCAATAGTGCCCATGCGCCTAAGTGGCTCATGCGCCTAAGTGTCCATGCGCCCAAGTGGCTCATGCGCCTAAGTGTCCATGCGCCTGAATAGTTCATGCGCCTAAAGTGAAAATGTTTAAGTGTTGGCTGATGCGCCTACATAGTGATGAAACGCCCGAACAGGGCTTATGCGCCCAAATAGTTCCCATGCGCCTAAGACTTAGAAATTTTTATAGAATTTTCTGGGAGTTTGAGCTTTAGGGTTTTGACCGAGGTTAACAAGGGCTTATTAATGATGATGTTTCACGCATGATATGATTGCTTATGATTGTTCCTTATTATTGTTATTGCTATTATTATTATTACTTATAGTATGTGGCTTTACGTGGTATGTTATTATCGTAATGTAAAGTATATCGTAATAATAAAGTGAAAGAGCAATAAATAAAAGAAGAGGAACATTAATGAAAATGTTAACAAGTCTTGCAAGCTTATAGGAGGTGCACGACCATGTTGTCGTTAACTCAACTGTGCTACAGGTTAGCTACCCTATTATGCACACAGGGTCAATCAATTGAGATTGGCAGGACCTTTGCAGCGTGTCCTGGATGATTGGGTTGGCCTTGTACATAGTACACAGAACCCTTTCGGGGGATACAGTTGACCCTTTCGGGGGATATAGTTGACCCTTTCGGGGGATATAGTTGACCCTTTCGAGGGTTATAGATGGCCCATCACCCGTTTTCCATCGCGCATATATTTAGGGTATTGCTCAGTGGTCCATACAGAAAGGGAAACATAAAGATAAAAGTTTACAGAACAGACAAGTCCTACAGTAAAGAGAACGAGCAATATTTGTTCATATAGTTGATGTGTGCTCGCATATACAGTACAGAGTTGTATTTTACATAAAAGAGTATTTTCTTATACAACATATAGAGAGTATTTATTTACTTATAAAACTAGAGCTCACTCAGCAACGCTGACTTTTATACATTTTTAGTTGGCAGGTAATTATTGCTGAGGATGGCACGAGGGTGAAGCTACACGGAAGGAAAAGTCTGACATCCATTTGTACTCTGTGATGCTGTTGTTTTGTAATGCATATAAACAATTCTTTTGTAATCAGTTAAACGATGATGTATTGCTCAACAACAGTTGTTTAAATGAAATGAATGGCTTTTGATAAATTATTTCCGCTACTTAAGCTTGTTTATTTGCAATGTTTAATGTTTTAATTGCTATGAATGACCAACTGTGAGGTTTCCGGGAACGGGGCCTTACAAAACTGCCCTTCCAAAATCTGTGTACAGAGGTTTCAAGAAGTGCAAAACAGCCAAGCAGCTGTGGGATGCATTGAAACTGATGTATAAGGGTTCCTCTGAAGCCAAGGAGAACAAGAAGGATCTTATAAAGCAGCAGTTTGAAAACTTCACCTTCAAAACAGGTAAAACCATGACTCAGCAATACTTCAGGTATGTTGAGATTGTGGATACCCTTGTGGATGGAGGAGTTTCTCTTGAAAACAAAGACATTGTAAAAAAGTTCATGTCCTCACTTCCTAGGTAATGGACGCACTACTGTGTGGTGATCAAGAGAACTGAAAATCTCAAAACTCTTATTCTGACAGAGTTATATGGGATTCTCAGTGGCTACCAGATGGAAATGAACATGCAAGGTTCATCTGGCAACTCCAATATTCAAATGGGTTCAGCCCTACATGTGGCAACTACTTAAACTTTTATTTTTATTTTTCCCAAGAAACATAGTAAACATTTTGCTTCAAATTAAATCATTTTAAGAAATGTCATTTTAAAATTTTTTCTTATTATAACACTCTTAATTGTAACTATTTTATTTTTATTTTTCAAAACACCAATTTTAATTTTTTTTTGTATTTGTATAAAAGTTTGATTTTTTGAAAAAATTTATTACTTTATAAAAATTAGTTTATTCAGGAATAACATTAATAAAAAATCACTTATTTAAATTTCAAAAAACTAATTTTAATACAAAAAAGAATTAAATATTATTTGTAATAAATGTAATCATTTAATATGAGAGAGATGCGAAATTTTTTAGTGAATATGAATGTGGTGCTTTGGTGAATATTGATATATATAGGGGAGGGTTCAAATGAGAACCATCATTTTTTGTGAGAACTCTAGGAACCAATCTCAGCCACTTATTTTTTATCACATGCAAATCACATGCTATTTCTCTCTTTTTTTTAAACGTTCGTAACTTTTTTTCATGACATCATTTTTTCAAAAAAAATTAACCATGAAATTCAGTATTTTTTATCTTTCCAACGCCTACCATATTGATATACTTTTCTAAAAAAATCGTACATCCGTTGTTTACATATGTGTAAATCTAGTTATACACATGTGTAGTACTGGATTTACACATGTGTAAATCCGATATTACACATGTGTAAAATGAATTTCGTTAAAAAAAGAGAATTTTTTATTTGTTTTTTTATATTTTTTTTATATTTTTTTTATGAAAGAGGGAAAGTTGGGGAACATTTTTGTGTTTTTAATTTTTTAATTTTTATGTTATTTTTGATTTATAATTTTTTTAAATATGTTTTTGTTAATTATAATTTTGCCATTGAGAACTAGTGGTTGATATTGGTTCCTAAAGTTCTCATAAAAAAAGCTAGTTCTCATTTGATCCCTCCCCTATATATATGTATATATTAAGAAAATACAATCATATAATCAAATAAATCATTGATGGACAAAAATAGGTGAATTTTCTTAGTATCAAGCATAAAATAGTTGTACATAACAAAAGAAATTTATATTGGTAGGGTATTTGATTTTAACAAAACATGAAATATATATAATGTTTAAATAATTTTTCTAGATATGAATAAATAACAAGCAAACTATAAGGCCCCATTCCCGGGCACCTCACAGTTGGTCAATCATAGCAGTTAAAACAGTATACATTATAATTATACAAGCTTAAGCAGTAGAATTGATTTATCAAAAACCATTCATTTCATTTAAATCACTGTTGCTAAGTAATACATCATCGTAAACTGTTTACAAAAGTATTATTTTACTGCATTACAAAACAACATCAACATAAAATACGAATGGATATCAGTCTTCCCCTGCCGAGTAGCTTCACCCTCGTGCCATCCTCAACAATAATTACCTGCCAACTGAAAACGTAGAAAAGTCAGCATTGCTGAGTGATTTCTAGTTTTAAAGTAATAAAATACTTTTTATATGTTGTATATGAAAATACTCTTTTCTGTAAAATACAACTCTGTACTGTATATGCGAGCACGCATTAACTATACGCACAAATACTGTTTGTTCTCTTTACTGTATGCCTTGTTTGTTCTGTAAACTTTTATCTTTATCTTTCACTTTCTGTATGTACCAATGAGCAATACCCCAACTGTATGCGCGATGGAAAACGGGTGATGGGCCATCTATATCCCTCGAAAGGGTTAACTACATCCCTCGAAGGGTCAACTGTATCCCTCGAAAGGGTCAACTATATCCATCAAAATGGTTCTGTGTACTGTGTACAAGGCCGAACCAATCACCCTGAGGCACGCTACAAATGTCCTGCCAATCTCAATTGATTGGCCCTGTGTGCATAATAGGGTAGCTAACCCGTAGCATAGTTGAGCTAACGACAACATGGTCGTGTACCTCCTGTAAGCTTGCAAGACTTGTTAACATTTTTATTAATGTTCATCTTCTTTTCTTTATTGCTCTTTCACTTTATTATTACGATATACTTTACGTTACGATAATAAACATACCACGTAAAGTCACATAGTATAAGTAATAATAATAGCAATAATAATAATAATAAGGAACAATCATAACCATACATGAAACATCATCATAAATAAGCCCCAGTCAACCCTTGGTCAAAACCCTAAAAGCACAGTCTCCAAGAAAATTTTGTAAAAATTTCTAAGTGCTTAGGCGCTTTGGCACTATTTGGGCACATGAGCCCTGTTTGGGGGCTTTATCACTATGTAGGCGCATCAGCCAACACTTAATCATTTTATCACTTTGGCGCATGAACTATTCAGGCGTATGGGCACTATTCGTGCGTATGAACACTTAGGCGCATGAGTTATTCGGACGCATGGACACTTAGGCGCATGAGCCACATGGGCGCATGGGCACTATTGGGGTGCATGGCCTTACACTTGGTCATCCGACTAATATTTCTAGGCGCATGGACCACTCTTTAGGCGCATGGGCTGTACTTAAACATTTCTAAGGTAATCTTAGGCACATGGGCTACTGTTCAGGCGTATGGATTACTCTTAAACCTTTCTAAGGTATTTTCAGGCGCATGAGCCTTATCTAGGCGCATGGACCCTCTGTCTAACGTGTTTCTAGTAGGTTTTCAAACCAAATCATCAACCCATCTGTTCTAAGCTTAGTATGGCTATTCTAAACATGAACAACCTATATGCATTCAAGAATCAACATCCAACATGCACAATACATACGGGTATAGATACATAACCATTTAAAAATCATTTAATACATTTTCAGCCCTAAAAGATAGTTTAAAACAGGTAAAAACCGGGGTCTAGAACTCACTTGGTGCAACTTGGGTGTTTCTTCCTTTCTAACCCGCTTGCAATTGAGTTCAAACACCTAAAAACAACACCACACACACACCCGAGCACATACACAACACATAAGCACATAAGCATGTAACCGGGATAAAACCCGTCATAAACACTTAAAAACCATGAATTCTTACCTTGAATTCGATTCCTTTTCTTCCTCTTATCTTCAACCGAGAGTTCCTCTGCTCTCTCTCTCTCTAAAACCGAAAGAAAGAATGATGTGAAGGGAGGGTGGGCGGCCATGCCCACCTTTACACCAACTTTTTCAAAGATTTGTCCGTTTGGACACTTTTAGTCCCTCCACTTGGACCTTATTACTTTTCTTTCATTTATTCTTCATGTCTTGTCTTTTTAAAATAACCGGGTGTAACAAGCAAACAAACAAACATATCAAGTATAATATACTTGTTAGCAAAACTATTAGTATGGTTTAGATAGGATGCGATGCTGCAACTTTCATTGAGATTTTATTTAGATTTAGTAAGTTTACAATAGATAAATTATTTCATATAAACATTAAAATATGATCACAATTCAAAATTAATGGGAACAGGGACGTGACAAGCAATATATTATTTTATTTTTTCATAAACTAGATAAAATGTATGTGTAGTGACGCAAGAAGATGCGTATACGCTTATTAACATAACTTAATACGAGTTGTTATTATTATTAACCAAATGAAATCATTTTGACAACCATATTCTTTATTAAATGTGCATTTATGGACCAAAAATATGAATAAGTTTGCAGAAAGGGAAAAAAGAAGAAAAAGAGAAAGAAAGAGTCTCCATATCTCAAACAAATCATTTTAAGTTATATTTAATGCAAAGAGTTTTGCTTTCGTTTAAAAAAAGTCTAGTATTTTGATGCATACCTTATAAAATGGTTAATTGGTTCATATAAACCATATCTTATATCACTAAAAATAAACAATAAGTCATTCTTCACTATTAAAACAATTATTATTTTTGGAATTATTATTTCTACATATATTTCTATGAGGCTCATCGGCATACATACCATGAGCCATATCATTATCCTAGATAGTAGTAACCAAGTATTTTTCCTATTTTCTTACCTTTATACAATGATTCACAGAGGAATAGAATTCATCTCAACAACCACACTAAGTTGCTACTACCATTGTCTAGGCCACCCCCGCATGGTGTTTTACATAAGACCAACATGCCACATAGGACCATGATGTGGCTCATGATATCATCACTAGTGAACAAAAACTTTTGAATAGAATAAATGAATTTTAGTAATTTTATTATATACTCAATATTGCATTCATAACTATATAACCAATATTAAGAAAATAAAAGATATAAGAAAAGTCAAACGATGATTCAAGGATCTTTTGCTGGAAAAAAAATATAGTACGTTAAATGTATATTTAGCTATAATAAATACAGTTTATTCATGTTATAAAATAAAATAAAATGTATTGAACAATAAAAATATAAAAAAGAACTTTAGTTGTAACTACACAATTTCCCTATACTACATATCCAATTTATGTAGGTTGTTAGCAAAAACGGATCATTTCACAATGTGATACACACACCTCTACCATACACAATGCATCTAACAACTTAAAACTTAAAACTTAAAATCACACACATACACACAAAAAGAAGAAAAAAAAAAAAGAGAAATGTATTAATGATACGAGACCTAGTCAATAAAAACGAACTAAAAGCAATGAAAAATATAATATCTGGCTACAAATTTTTTTGTGCACTCTAATTAAATCATCAAAACTAGAAGAAACTAAAAACAGAGCATTTACAAGAACAAGTCTTCTTCTTTTTCAACACTCTTAAGGGCTTTCTTGGCAATTTTATATTTTCTTGCAAATTGCCTTTCATTCCCAATAACATACCTTTCTATGAAAAACTTGATTCCGGATCTAAGGCTTTCATATTGTTGTGACCCAACTATACGTTTGAATATATTCTGGACCAAATCATCTGCACACTTGAAAACAGCTTCACAAAATAACCTAAAATGCACCTTCTTTTCCAGATTGAGTTTGGTGGTGTCATGTAGATCTGCTTTTTTTACCACCGCAAGTGAAAGTGTAAAGCTTGACACCATTTCTGCTACAAATTTCGCAGGTGCATCGATCTCATTCGCTGCATTTCTACTAGTTCCTGGGGCATTGATCTCGTTTGCATTGATTCTAGTTCAGTGTAGTGGTCCCATATGCAGTACTAAACGAAAAGAAAAAAATACATCTTGGTTAAATACACTTTCTTATTAATCTCTGTATAAACATTTTTTGTAATAAAAAAAGGCTAAAAGTGTTTTACAAGTCAAAATAATCCAATTCGCTTCAACCCACATTTAAAAAAATACCTGTTTTGATTTTTGACACCCCTAGTAAAGTATAAAGAAAAATAAATCAACCTGTTTTGATTTGAAAATTTAAAGGACACCAGAAATGATAATAAATAGACACCAGAAATCATGTACTTTGTACTACAATTTACAAAGGTACCACTAATTCTAAATTTCCAATGCAATAGCTTTGAGAATTGTTGTAGACATAGTAGTAGCCATTTCAATCATGTTTTTTATGAATGGGTTAATATGGGTATACTTCATCTCTAACGGGTAAAGAAACAATGGAACATGCCAAATGGGTCAACCATGTCAAATTGATCGAAAGCCACCAATATGGTACAATAGAACATACCATAAAGGAGAAACATTTTGGGCAAAAAGTTTTTCAGATCAAACCAGATCACCTGTTTCTACCTGTAAGGACCCGTTCCCGGGACACTTACAGTTGGATCCTCATCGCACATAAAACATATAATTACATTTGCCTTACGAAAATACTGTAACGGAAACATAAAAGAAATAACTTTTCATGTTATTACAAATGCTTTTGCAAGTTAATACAAGAGTTCATTTCAAAACATCATTCGTTAGCATTACAATGCAAAAACATTAACAAAAGAATGCCATCCAAAAGAGCCGAGTAGCCGCCTCGTGCCATCCTCAGCAACGTTTACCTGCCAACTGAAAACATATAAAAGTCGGTGTTGCTCAGTGAGTTCTAGTTTTATAGTAAAACATACATTTCAATCGTTAAAAACCATTCTTTACTTTCTTTCAGAATCAAACTATACTTTTCATTCGTTCGTGATCATACATCATACATACATACAAATAATATCATTATTATCTTCCATTACATTTGTAAACCTCGTTCATTTTATACGTTTATCCTTTTGAGTCTGTTACGACAACTGGGTCGCTCACCTCATTAACAATCACAACTATTTGCACGCTATCAGAGTCTGTTGCAACCATAGGGTTGCTCACCCTAATTTCCAACTTCAACGATAGCACGCTATCCGAGTCTGTTGCAACCATAGGGTCGCTCACCTCATGGAAACTTCACGTAGCTCGCTGTTCGAGTCTGTTGCAACAACTGGGTTGCTCACCTCCTATATGTGCTTGCAAGCCTTTCCTTCGTTCATTCTTCATTCAATAATGCATGTATTCTTACTTCGTGTTCCTCTTTCATTATCTTACACTTTACGTACATAATACTTTATTCATTCATAACATAACACGTAAAGCCATAGGAAAGATAAACATTCATCATAAGCAACATATCATACAATCATACATCACATCATCACAACATAAATGACTTCAAAAAGTCAACTTACATAGCCCCTAGAATCTCCCAAGTCAAAGCCTACATTACACTTTTTCCCCAAAAATTAGAAAATATTTTAAGTCCTTAGGTGCACGGGCACTATGCAGGCGCATGGACACTATGCAGGCGCATGGGGAACACTTAGGCGCATGGGCAACTTTCAGGCACATGGGCATTATGCAGGCGCATGGGAATCCTGGACGTCTGGACACTTAGTCAATTCCAGCCCAATTCTAGGCGCATAGGTACTATTCAGGCGTATGAACTTAGGCGTATGAACACTTAGGCGCATGTGCAACTTTCAGGCGCATGAGCACTATTGGGGCGCATGGCCCTACACTTAGTCATCCGACTAATATTTCTAGGCGCATGGACCACTGTTCAGGCGCATGGGCTATACTTAAAACATTTCTAAGGTAATTTTAGGCGTATGAACCTTATCTAGGCGCATGAGCTTTCTGTAAAACATGTTTCTAGGATTTTTTCAAACCCAATCATCAAACCTGTCTGTTCTAAGCATAATATAGATATTCTAAACATGAATAACCTATAAGCATCTAAGAATCATCATCCAACATGCATAATACATACTGGCATACATACTCAAACATTGTAAAAATCATTTAAATACATTTTAGCCCAAAGATGTTTAAAAACAAGTAGAACCCAGGGTTTAGAACTCACCTGATGCAACTTGGGTGTTTCTTCTTTTCTAACCCGCTTGCAAATGAGTTCAAACACCTAAAAACCCCACCAAACACACACACC
This sequence comes from Flaveria trinervia, assembly GCA_025506515.1. Lineage (NCBI taxonomy): Eukaryota > Viridiplantae > Streptophyta > Magnoliopsida > Asterales > Asteraceae > Flaveria > Flaveria trinervia. The sequence goes on along the minus strand of JACCIX010000524.1, from coordinate 104,980 downwards.
CGAACACACACAAACTTATAAGCACATAAGCATATAACCGGGATAAAACCCGTTATAAACACTTAAAAACCATGAATTCTTACCTTGAATTTGATTTCTCTTTTTCAGCCGAGAGTTCCTCTACTCTCTCTCTCTAAAACCAAAGAAAATGATGATGTGAAGTGAGGGTGGGCGGTCATGCCCACCTTTACACCAACTTTTCAAAGATTTGTCCTTTTGGACACTTTTAGTCCCTCCACTTGGACTTTATTGCTTTTCTTTCTTTTATTCTTCATTTCTTGTCCTTTTAAAATAACCAGGTGTTATAAGTCCACCTTCCTTATATAGGTTTCGTCCCCGAAACCTGCTATTCCTCAAACAGACGAGGATAATGCTGCCTCATCTCCTCCTCAGTTTCCCATGTAGATTCGGATCCGTTCCTGTGCTTCCACTGTACATGCACAAGAGGAACCACCTTATTTCTCAGCCTCTTCTCTTTATGATCGATGATTGCCACTAGTTGCTCCACATAATTGAGCCTTTCGTCTACTTTGATATCCCCTAGTGGAACAATCATGTCTTCATCAGCTAAACACTTTCTCAGATGAGATACATGGAATGTCGGGTGAATCTCACTTAACTCATCTGGTAACTCCAACCGATAGGCCACCTCTCCTACTCGTGCAATGATTCGGAAAGGGCCTATATATCTTGGGCTCAACTTTCCCCGCTTCCTGAATCGGATAAAACCCTTCCAAGGTGAGACCTTCAACATAACCCGGTCACCCACCTGGAACTTGATCGGTCTGCGTAATTTATCGGCATACGACTTCTGTCTATCTTTGGCTGCCTTCATAAAGACTTTAATCTTTCTAACTTCTCAGTCGTAGCCTCGATCACCTCGACACCTCGCAACTCTTTCTGCCCAATGTCTCCCCAACATACGGGTGTCCTACATCTTCTACCATATAGCAGCTCGTATGGTGGCATGCCAATACTAGCATGATAACTGTTGTTGTACGTGAATTCAGCTAACGGTAAGTGGTCATCCCAACTTCCCCCAAAATCAATCACACATGCCCGAAGCATGTCTTCCAGTATCTGAATGGTCCTTTCTGACTGACTACCAGTTTGGGGATGATAAGTCGTGCTAATAGTAACCTCGTCCCCATGGCATCATGGAATTTCTTCCAGAATTTAGAGGTAAACTGGGTGTCACGATCAGACACAATGGACACCGGAACGCCATGACGAGTTACAATCTCCTTGATGAACAGGTCAGTCAACCTCTCGGATGAATATGTCTCGCGGATTGGTAGGAAGTGGGCACTCTTCGTCAAATGGTCAACAATCACCCATATGGCATCGTACCCCTTCGGAGTACGTGGCAGCTTCGTAATGAAATCCATGGTGATGTGCTCCCACTTCCATTCCGGTATATCCAAAGGTCGGATCTTCCCATACGGCTTCTGATGTTCGGCCTTCACTTACAAACAAGTAAGGCACTTACTCACATACTCTACCACGTTACGCTTCATACCCAGCCACTAATAATCTTTTTTCATATCTTGATACATCTTTGTGCCACCAGGATGAATGGAGTATTGAGTCTTGTAAGCTTCATCCAAAATCCTCACACGTAGATCCCTGAAACTAGGAATCCACACCCGTCCGAATCGAGTTTTAACACCAAGTGTGTTTTCACCCAATTCCCCAACCAGACCTCCCATTCTTTTAGAGTTTAGATGATCTTCTCTAAATGCCTCATCTTGAAACTCCTTGACTTGCTTCATTACATCAGAGGTCATGATCAGTTGGTATGCTTTCACCTGAATCGGCTCGGGCCTCTCTTTTCGGCTAAGAGCATCGGCCACCACATTGGCCTTGCCCGGATGGTAATGGATCTCGCAATCATAATCTTTGATAAGCTCCAACCATCACCTTTGCCTCATGTTCAGATCCTTCTGCTCAAAGAAGTACTTCAAACTCTTATGGTTAGTGAAAATGGTGCACTTCGTCCCGTACAGATAGTGCCTCCAAATATTTAGTACAAAGACCACGGCTGCTAGCTCCAGGTCATGAGTAGGGTAGTTGACCTCATGAACGTTTAGTTGTCGGGATGCATAGGCTATAACTTTTCCCCTTTGCATTAACACACACCCCAACCCCGAGTAAGAAGCATCTGAATACACCACCAAATCTTCACTTCCACCGGGTAACGACAAGACATGAGCTTGAGTCAACCTCACCTTTAACTCCTTGAATGCCTGTTCTTGAGCTTGACCCCATATAAACTTTACATCCTTTCGGGTCAACTTGGTCAGTGGAGAAGCGATCTTGGAGAAGTCCTGAATAAACCTTCGATAATACCCCGCCAACCCCAAGAAACTATGAATCTTGGATGGCGTCTTTGGAGACTTCCATTGCATCACCGCCTCCACCTTTGCTGGATCCACCATAATCCCCTCGGGATTCACCACATGGCCCAAGAACTGAACTTCGCGCAACCAGAATGCGCACTTGGAGAATTTTGCAAACAATTTCTCCCTTCTCAATGTCTCCAACACCTCTCGAATGTGATCGGCATGCTCCTCCTCGCTCTTCGAATAAATCAGGATATCATCAATAAACACAATCACTGATTTATCTAACATGGCCGACACACTCGATTCATCAAGTCCATAAAAGCAGCTGGCGCATTGGTCAACCAAAAGACATAACGAGGAACTTTTAGTGTCCATAACGCGTGTGAAAAGCTGTTTTTAGAATATCCTGCTCCCTCACCTTCAACTGATGATAACCCGATCGAAGGTTTATCCTTGAAAACCAACTGGAACCCTGTGTAAGGACCCGTTCCCGGAGACCTCACAGTTGGTCAGTCACAGAAGTTAAAACATTAAACATTATAAATATACAAACTTAAGCAGCGGAATTGATTTATCAAAAACCCATTCATTTCATTTAAAATACTGTTGTTAAGCAATACATCATCATTAACTGTTTACAAAAGAATTTTTTATATGCATTACAAACCAACAACAACACAAAGTACGAATAGATGTCAGTCTTTTCCTGCCGAGTTGCTTCACCCTCATGCCATCCTCAGCAATAATTACCTGCCAACTGAAAATGTATAAAAGTCAGCGTTGCTGAGTGAGCTCTAGTTTTATAAGTAATAAAATACTTTCTATATGTTGTATATGAAAATACTCTTTTCTGTAAAATACAACTCTGTACTGTATATGCGAGCACGCATTAACTGTATGAACAAATACTGTTCGTTCTCTTTACTGTATGCCTTGTCTGTTCTGTAAACTTTTATCTTTATGTTTCACTTTCTGTATGGACCAGTGAGCAATACCCCAACTATATGCGCGATAGAGGACGGGTGATGGGCCATCTATATCCCTCGAAAGGGTCAACTATATCCCCTAAAAGGGTCAACTGTATATCTCAAAAGGTCAACTATATCCCCGAAAGGGTCAACTGTATCCCTCGAAAGGGTTTTGTGTACTATGTACAAGGCCAAACCAATCACCCAGGACACACTACAAAGGTCCTGCCAATCTCAATTGATTGACCATGTGTGCATAATAGGGTAGCTAACCCGCAGCACAGTTGAGCTAACGACAACATGGTCGTGTACCTCCTGTAAGCTTGCAAGACTTGTTAACATTTTATTTAATGTTCCTCTTCTTTTCTTTATTGCTCTTTCACTTTATTATTACGATATACTTTACGTTACGATAATATCATACCACGTAAAGTCACATACTATAAGTAATAATGATAATAACAATAACAATAATACGGAACAATCATAAGTAATCATATCATGCATGAAACATCATCATTAATAAGCTCTTAGTCAACCTCGGTCAAAACCCTAAAGCATAGACTCCTAGAAAATTCTGTAAAAATTTCTAAGTGCTTAGGCGCACGGGAACTATTTGGGCGCATGAGCCCTGTTCGGGCGTTTCATCACTATGTAGGTGCATCAGCCAACACTTAAGCATTTTTCACTTTAGGTGCATGAACTATTGCGGCGCATGGGCACTATTTGTGCCCATGAACACTTAGACGCATGGGTAATTCGGACGCATGGACACTTAGGCGCATGAGCCACTTGGGCGCATGGGCACTATTGGGGCGCATGGTCTTACACTTAGTCGTCCGGATAACATTTCTAGGCGCATGGACCACTGTTCAGGCGCATGGGCTGTAGTTAAACATTTCTAAGGTAATCTTAGGCGCATGGGCTACTGTTTAGGTGGATGGATTACACTTAATTCTTTCTAAGGCATTTTCAGGCATATGAGCTTTATCTAGGCGCATGGACCTTCTGTTCAATATGTTTCCAGTATGTTTTCAAACCCAATCATCAAACCCATCTGTCTAAGCTTAATGTGGCTATTCTAAACATGAACAACCTATAAGCATCTAGAAATCATCATCCAATCATGCACATTACACACGGGTATACATACTCAGACATTGTAAAAATTATTTAAATACATTTTCAGCCCCAAAGATAGTTTAAAGCAAGTAAAACCGGGGTCTAGAACTCACCTGATGCAACTTGGGTGTTTCTTCCTTTCTAACCCGCTTGCAATGAGTTCAAACACCTAAAAACAACACCACACACACGCACCCAAGCACATACACAAACATATAAGCACATATGCATATAACCGGATAAAACCCGTCATAAACACTTAAAAACCACGAATTCTTACCTTGAATTCGTTCACTTGTTCTTCAAAATCCGAAGTTCTTCTCTTCTTCCCTTGTCTCTCTCTCTAAGACCGAAAGTAGTGGTTATGTGAAGTGAGGGTGGGCGGCCATGCCCACCTTTACACCAACTTTTTCAAAGTTTTGTCCTTTTGGACATTTTTGGTCCCTCCACTTGGACCTTCTTTTTATTCTTTATTTCATGTCTTTTTAAATAACCAGGTGTTACAAGTCCACCCCCCTTATATAGGTTTCGTCCCCAAAACCTATTATTCCTTGAACAGATGAGGATAATGCTGCCTCATCTCCTCGTCAATCTCCCATGTAGACTCGGATCCCTTCCTGTGCTTCCACTGTACACGCACAAGGGGAACCACTTTATTCCTCAGCCTTTTCTCTTTATGATCGATGATTGCCACTAGTTGCTCCACATAATTGAGCCTTTCATCTACTTCAATGTCCTCCAGTGGAACAATCATGTCCTCGTAAGCTAAGCACTTTCTCAGATGAGACACATGGAATGTCGCGTGAATCCCACTTAACTCATCCGGTAATTCCAACCTATAGGCCACCTCTCCTACTCGAGCAATGATTCGGAAAAGGTCCTATATATCTTGGGCTCAACTTGCCCCGCTTCCTGAATCTGATGATACCCTTCCAAGGTGAGACCTTCAACATAACCCGGTCACCCACCTGGAACTCCTTGACTTGCTTCATTACATCAGAGGTCATGATCAGTTGGTATGCTTTTACCTGAATCGGCTCGGGCCTCTCTTTTCGGCTAAAAGCATTGGCCACCACGTTGGCCTTGCCCGGATGGTAATGGATCTCACAATCATAATCTTTGATAAGCTCCAACCATCACCTCTGCCTCATGTTCAGATCCTTCTGCTCGAAGAAGTACTTCAAACTCTTATGGTTAGTGAAAATGGTGCACTTCGTCCCGTACAGATAGTGCCTCCAAATCTTTAGTACAAAGACCACGGCTGCTAACTCCAGGTCATGAGTAGGGTAGTTGACCTCATGAAGTTTCAACTGTCGGGATGCATAGGCTATAACCTTCCCTCTTTGCATTAATACACACCCCAACCCCGAGTAAGAAGCATCTGAATATACCACCAAATCCTCGCTCCCTTCGGCTAATGACAAGACAGGAGCTTGAGTCAACCTCACCTTTAAGTCCTCGAACGCCTGTTCTTGGGCTTGACCCCATATAAGCTTTACATCCTTTCGGGTCAACTTGGTCAGTGGAGAAGCGATCTTGGAAAAGTCCTGAATGAACCTTCGATAATACCCCGCCAACCCCAAGAAACTACAAATCTCGGATGGCATCTTTGGAGACTTCCATTGCATCACAGCCTCCACCTTAGCAGGGTCTACCATAATCCCCTCAGGATTTATCACGTGACCTAAGAATTGAACTTTGTGTAACCAGAACGTGCACTTGGAGAATTTGGCATACAACTTCTCCCTTCTGAAGGTCTCTAACACCTCCCGAATATGATCGACATGCTCCCCTTGGCTCTTCGAATAAATCAGGATATCATCAATAAACACAATCACTGATTTATCTAACATTGGCCGACACACTCGATTCATCAAGTCCATAAAAGCAACTAGCACATTGGTCAGACCAAATGACATAACAAGGAATTCATAGTGACCGTAGCGCGTGCGAAAAGCTGTTTTAGGGATATCCTGCTCCTTCACCTTCAGCTGATGGTAACCAGATCGAAGATCTATCATTGAAAACCAACTAGCACCTTGGAGCTGGTCAAACAAATCATCTATTCTTGGTAGGGGGTATCGGTTCTTCACCTTCAACATGTGCAACTCTCGATAGTCAATGCACATCCTCATACTACCGTCTTTCTTCTTCACAAACAGGACCGGAGCACCCCAGGGAGAGATACTCGGTCTAATGAACCCCTTATCAAGCAACTCTTGCAACTGCTCCATTAGTTTTTTCATTTCGTGGGAGCTAACCGATACAGTGCTTTGGCAACGGGTTGAGCACGGTATCAAATCAATTTGGAACTCAATTTCACGATCCAGTGGCACGCCGGGTAAGTCTTCCAGGAATACGTCCGGAAAGTCACACACAACTGGTACATCGGATAGTTGTGGTGTTGGTGTGTCCACATCCTTTACGTAGGCCAAGTAGGCACTACATCCATGTCTCATGCAATTTCCCGCCACCACCATTGAAATCATCTTCAGGATCGTAGTAACACGATCTCCATAAACCGTCACCTTATTCCAATCAAGTGCTGTCAATCGGATCATCTTCTTGCGACACACGATGTTTGCTTCATAGATTGCTAACCAGTCTATCCCTAGTACTACATCAAATCCACCTAGGGGTATCACGTGTAATCTAGCAGCAAACCTATGGCCCTGTAGTTCTATGGCAAAGTCCTCTATCACATCAGTAATTTTAGTGGACTTACCAATAGTAGTTTCTACATCGAATAGTGCACTAACCTTGCTACTACTAACAGGAAACTTAGCACAAAAAGTAGTGGAAATAAAACTCCTATTAGCACCGGAATCAAACAATATAGAGGCACAAGTTTGGTTTACTAGAAACATACCTGACACAACATCGGGATCAGCTCTGGCTTCCTCCCGGGTCATAGTGTAAGCTCTAGCACTTGCCCTCTGCCCTCCTTCCTCCGGCTTCTTCTTCTCTGCTCCAGAGATCTCTGCCCTCGGCTTCTTATAGTCTCTTGCAATATGGCCAGGCTGGCCACGCCTGAAGCATACATTCATCCCCATCCTGCACTCACCAGTATGCTCCCTTCCACATTTGTCACACCTCCTCAGCCCTGATCCAGATGTGACCACACGTCGTTCACCCACCTTTGTCACCTTCTTGTTTGGAGCAGTTCTACCACGCCCAAACCGTTTCCCATTCCAGTTCCGGCTACCACCATCCTTCTTATTCACCTCGGCCACCACCACCTCGCGCTCATCGTATAATCTGCCAGCCAAGTCAACCGCCGACCTGAAAGTGCTCGGCCGGGCAGCAATCATATGGCTATGGATATCCGCCGGCAGCCCCTGGATGTATCTTTTAATCTTTCGTGACAGTGGTGTCACTTGATCGGGCACCAGCCGTGCCATTTTGTTAAATTTGGTGGTGTACTGCTGGTGTGTCATCATTCCCACCTCTAGTTGCAGGAAGTCTCTTTCTACCTTGTCCATCTCTCTGTGAGGACAAAATTCCTCAATCACCAACTTCTTCAGTTCAGGCCACCTCATTCTTCCAATGGCCCTGCTACCCTCGGCTTGGAGAATGTTTCCCACCAGCACAAAGCCGAGTCCACAAAAGAGTGGGTAGCGAATTTCACCTTCTGATCCTCACGGATCTCACTGATATCGAGGACAGCCTCCATCTCCCTCACCCACCGGTGAGCAGCTGCAGCAGTGCCGTTCCCATTGAAAGTAGGGGGCTTTCATCTCATAAACGCCCCATAGTTACAGCCTCGGGTCGCCTCCGGCGCCGGCTCTTCTTCTTCCTCCTCCTCATTATCAGAGAGAACCGTTTCTGGCTCCGGTTGTTCCCGTCCTCCCGAGGACCTGTTCCTCTCCTTTCTTTCCCCATCCTTTACAGCCTTGATCACTTCGGTCACCACAGACGGTAGTATAGTCTACATGACCTGGTGAACCTCTTCCACCACAGCCTCCTTTACTAAGGCTCTCAGATTGGTGCTCTCATCGCCACCCTCCGGATGGGGGGTCTCTGGTTCTTCATGAACCACTTTCTCGGCTCTGGGTCTCCCTCTCTTGGGTTGCGGAGCAGCACCGTGACCTCCACCACGAGAGGCTTTTGAAGATCTACCACTAGCCATCCTCTAAAAGCACACTATAAGATTCAAACACTAACGCGGTCATACAAGGTAACACTCATTTTATGTCTATCAAGTATAGTAAGTCTCTAATTACAATGGCCAGATGTGATTAGCCACTTACTTTACTCTTCATACCACAAGCATCTCCTATCCTAACTTAATCAGTATCTAAATCTACTAAGCGCACATAATCAAATAGCATGCGCACATAATACCGGTTAACATTAGGAAAAGACATACCTGATGGCACGTAGCTACTCGGGCTGACATCCCTTCATTTGTCCTATTCTCAGTTTAAGTGTAGGTTATAAAAGTTTATTTAACCCAATTCTTTTAAACTTTGGCTCTGATACCAACTTGTAAGGCCCCATTCCCGGAGACCTCACAGTTAGTCAATCACAGCAGTCAAAACATTAAACATTATAATTATACAAACTTAAACAGCATAAATGATTTATCAAAAACCCATTCATTTCATTTAAAATACTGTTGTTAAGCAATACATCATCATTATCTGTTTACAAAAGAATTGACTATATGCATTACAAAACAACAGCAACACAGAGTACGAATGGATGTCAGACTTTCCCTGCCGAGTAGCTTCACCCTCGTGCCATCCTCAGCAATAATTACCTGCCAACTGAAAATATATAAAAGTCAACATTGCTAAGTGAGCTCTAGTTTTATAAGTAATAAAATAATTTCTATATGTTCTATACGAAAATACTCTTTTCTGTAAAATACAACTCTGTACTGTATATGCGAGCACACATTAACTGTATGAACAAATACTGTTCGTTCTCTTTACTGTATGCCTTGTCTGTTCTGTAAACTTTTATCTTTATGTTTCACTTTCTGTATGGACCAGTGAGCAATACCCCAACTATATGCGCGATGGAGGACGGGTGATGGGCCATCTATATACCTCGAAAGGGTCAACTATATCCCCCGAAAGGGTCAACTGTATCCATCGAAGGGTCAACTATATCCCTCGAAAAGGTCAACTATATCCCCGAAAGGGTCAACTGTATCCCTCGAAAGGGTTCTGTGTACTATGTACAAGGCCAACCCAATCACCCAGGGCACGCTACAAAGGTCCTGCCAATCTCAATTGATTGACCCTGTATGCATAATAGGGTAGCTAACCCACAGCATAGTTGAGCTAACGACAACATGGTCGTGTACCTCCTGTAAGCTTGCAAGACTTGTTAACATTTTCATTAATGTTTCTCTTCTTTTCTTTATTGCTCTTTCATTTTATTATTACGATATACTTTACGTTACAATAATATCATACCACGTAACGTCACATACTATAAGTAATAATAATAATAGCAATAACAATAATAAGGAACAATCATAAGTAATCATATCATGCATGAAACATCATCATTAATAAGCTCTTAGTCAACCTCGGTCAAAACCCTAAAGCATAGACTCCTAGAAAATTCTGTAAAAATTTCTAAGTGCTTAGGCGCACGGGAACTATTTGGGCGCATGAGCCTGTTCGGGCGTTTCATCACTATGTAGGTGCATCAGCCAACACTTAAGCATTTTCACTTTAGGTGCATGAACTATTGAGGCGCATGGGCACTATTTGTGCACATGAACACTTAGACGCATGGGTAATTCGGACGCATGGACACTTAGGCGCATGAGCCACTTGGGCGCATGGGCACTATTGGGGCGCATGGTCTTACACTTAGTCGTCCGGATAACATTTCTAGGCGCATGGACCACTGTTCAGGCGCATGGGCTGTAGTTAAACATTTCTAAGGTAATCTTAGGCGCATGGGCTACTGTTTAGGTGGATGGATTACACTTAATTCTTTCTAAGGCATTTTCAGGCATATGAGCTTTATCTAGGCGCATGGACCTTCTGTTCAATATGTTTCCAGTATGTTTTCAAACCCAATCATCAAACCCATCTGTCTAAGCTTAATGTGGCTATTCTAAACATGAACAACCTATAAGCATCTAGAAATCATCATCCAATCATGCACATTACACACGGTATACATACTCAGACATTGTAAAAATTATTTAAATACATTTTCAGCCCCAAAGATAGTTTAAAGCAAGTAAAACCGGGGTCTAGAACCACCTGATGCAACTTGGGTGTTTCTTCCTTTCTAACCCGCTTGCAATGAGTTCAAACACCTAAAAACAACACCACACACACGCACCCAATCACATACACAAACATATAAGCACATATGCATATAACCGGGATAAAACCCGTCATAACCACTTAAAAACCACAAATTCTTACATTGAATTCGTTCACTTCTTCAAAATCCGAAGTTCTGCTCTTCTTCCCTTGTCTCTCTCTAAAACCGAAAGTAGTGGTGATGTGAAGTGAGGGTGGGCGGCCATGCCCACCTTTACACCAACTTTTTCAAAGTTTTGTCCTTTTGGACACTTTTGGTCCCTCCACTTGGACCTTATAGCTTTTCCTTTCCTTTTTATTCTTTATTTCATGTCTTTTCAAATAACCGGGTGTTACACCCTGGAGCTGAACAAACAGATCATCAATTCTTGGTAAGGGGTACCGATTCTTTACCGTCAACTTGTTCAGCTCTCGGTAGTCAATGCACATGCTCATGCTACCGTATTGCTTCTTCAAAAACAGGACCGAAGCACCCCAAGGAGAGATACTCGGAGGGAGCAGCTCTTGCAACTGCTTCATCAACTCTTTCAATTCTGTCGGAGCTAACCGATACAGTGCTTTGGCAACGGGTTGAGCACCGGGTATTAAATCATTTTGAAACTCAATCTCACGGTCCGGTGACACACCTGGTAAATCTTCTGGAAACACATTCGTAAAGTCACACACCACTGGTACATCAGATAGTTGTGGTGTTGGCGCGTCCACATTCTTTACATAGGCCAAGTAGGCACTACATCCAAGCCTCAAGCACTTTCCCGCCACCGCCATCGAAATCACTTTCGGGATCGTCGTGACTCGATCACCATAAACCGTCACCTTATTCCCGTCAGGCACTGTTAATCGGATCATCTTCTTGCGACACACGATACTCGCTTCGTAGTCCACCAACCAATCCATTCCTAGGACTACATCGAAACCGCCTAAGGTCATCACAAATGGTCTAACAGGAAACTTATGACCGTCTAGTTCTATGTCACAACCTTCTACCACCTCAAAAATCCTCATATACTTACCTATGGCAGTTTCTACCTCAAAGGGCTCATCAATACATCTACTCTTAATGGGAAACTTAGCAGAAAGGCGGCAGAAATGAAACTCCTACTAGTACCAGAATCAAAGAACACAGATGCAAGAGTTTGGTTTACTAGAAACATACCTGACACCACGTCGGGGTCTGTCCTAGCCTCCTCCCGAGTCATCGTGAAAGCTCGGGCGCTTGCCTTCTGCCCTTCTCCTCCAGCCTTTTTCGCTCCCGAACTTTCAACCCTTGGCCTCTTACAATCCCTGCACAGATGACCATTCCCCCCATAGTTGTAACACCTGCGAAACCCACAATCTCTAGCCATATGGCCAGGCTTCCCACACTTGAAACAGCTGTTTGATCCCAATTTGCATTCTCCCGAATGCTCCTTCCCGCATTTACCACACTTCTTCAATCCTGCTCCAGATGTGACCACACATCGGTCACCCACCTTCGCCATCTTATTGTTTGGAGTGGCTCCACTACGTTCAAGCCGTTTCCTATTCCAGTTCCGGTCACCACCCTTCTTGTTCACCTCAACCCCTATCACCTCGCGCTCATCATATAACCTACCAGCCAAATCAACCGCCGACCTAAAAGTGCTCGGCCGGGCGGCGATCATATGCCTACGGATATCCACAGGCAACCCCTGGATGTATCTCTTAATCTTTCGTGACAGTGGTGTCATTTGATCTGGCACCAGCCACGCCATTTCATTAAATTTTGTGGTGTACTGCTGGTGTGTCATTGTTCCCGCCTCCAGCTGTAGGAACTCTCTTTCTACCTTGTCCATCTCTCTGTGAGGACAGAATTCCTCAATCACTAACTTCTTCAGTTTAGGCCATCTCATTCTCCCAATGGCCCTGCTACCCACGGCTTGGACGATGTTGTCCTACCAGCACAAAGCCGAGTCCACGAAGGAGTGGGTAGCAAACTTCACCCTTTGGTCTTCGTGACACTCACTGATGTCGAGAACAACCTCCATTTCCCTCACCCACCGGTGAGCAGCTGCAACAGTGTCGTTTCCATCGAAAGTAGGGGGCTTGCATCTCATAAACACCCCGTAGTTACAGCCTCGGGCCGCCTGCGGTGCAGGCTCCTCTTCTTCCTCCTCCTCATCATCAGAGAGAACCGTTTCCGGCTCTGGTTGCTCCCGTCCTCCCGAGGACCTGTTTCTCTCCTTTCTTTCCCCTTCCCTTACTGCCTTGATCACTTCATTCACCACAGATGGTAGAATCGTCTGCATGACCTGATGAACTTCTTCCACCACAGCCTCCTTTACCGAGGCTCTCAGATTGGCGCTCTCGTCACCACCCTTCGGATGAGGGGTCTCTGTTTCTTCATGAACCAACTTCTCAACTCTGGGTCTCCCCCTCTTGGGTCGTGGTTCAGCACCGTGACCTCCTCCCCGTGAAGCTTTCGAAGATCTACCACCGGCCATCATACGCACACTGAAAGATTCAAACACCAACACGGTCATTCAAGGTAATAACTCAGTTTATGTCAAGTATAGTAAGTCTCTAATTACAGTGGCCAGTTGTGATTAGCCACTTACTTTACTCTTCATACCCCAAGAATTTCCTATCCCGACTTAATGAGTATCTAAATCTACTAAGAGCACATAATCAAATAGCATGCGCACATAATACCGGTTAACATTAGGAAAAGACATACCTGATGGCACGTAGCTACTCGGGTTGACATCCCTCCATTTGTCCCATTTTCAATCTAAGTTTATGTTTTAAAAGTTTATTTTAACTCAATTCTCTTAAACTTTGGCTTTGATACCAACTTGTAAGGTCCCGTTCCCAGAAGCCTCACAATTGGTCAATCATAGCAATTAAATCATTAAACATTACCACTAAACAAGCTTAAGCAGCAGAAATAATTTATCAAAAACCATTCACTTCATTCAAAACACTATTGTTAAGCAATACATCATCATAGACTATTTACAAAAGACTTGTTTATATGCATTACAAAACAACAGCAACACAGAGTACGAATGGATGTCAGACTTTTCCTGCCGAGTAGCTTCACCCTCGTGCCATCCTCAGCAATAATTACCTACCAACTGAAAATGTATAAAAGTCAGCGTTGCTGAGTGAGCTCTAGTTTTATAAGTAGTAAAATACTTTCTATATATTGTATATGAAAATACTCTTTTCTGTAAAATACAACTCTGTACTGTATATGCGAGCACGCATCAACTATATGAACAAATATTGTTTGTTCTCTTTACTGTATGCCTTGTCTGTTCTGTAAACTTTTATGTTTATGTTTCACTTTCTGTATGGACCAGTGAGTAATACTCCAACTATATGCGCGATGGAAAACGGGTGACGGGCCATCTATATCCCTCGAAAGGGTCAACTGTATCCCTCGAAAGGGTCAACTGTATCCCTCGAAAGGGTCAACTATTTCCCCCGAAAGGGTCAACTGTATCCCTCGAAAGGGTTCTGTGTACTATGTACAGGGCCAACCCAATCACCCACGACACGCTGCAAAGATCCTGCCAATCTCAATTGATTGACCCTGTGTGTATAATAGGGTAGCTAACCCGCAGCACAGTTGAGCTAATGACAACATGGTCGTGTACCTCTTGTAAGCTTGCAAGACTTGTTAATATTTTCATTAATGTTCCTCTTCTTTTCTTTATTGCTTTTTCACTTTATTATTACGATATACTTTACGTTACGATAATAACATACCACGTAAAGTCACATACTATAAGTAATAATAATAATAGCAATAAAAATAATAAGGAACAATCATAATCAATCATATCATGCATGAAACAATATCATTAATAAGCCCTTAGTCAACCTCGGTCAAAACCCTAAGGCACAGACTCCCAAAAAAATTCTGTAAAAATTTCTAAGTCTTAGGCGCATGGAAACTATTTGGGTGCATGAGCCCTGTTCGGGCGTTTCATCATTATGTAGGCGCATCAACCAACACTTAAGCATTTTCACTTTAGGCGCGTGAACTATTCAGGCGCATGGGCACTATTTGTGCGTATGAACACTTAGACGCATGATTAATTTAGGCGCATGGACACTTAGGCGCATGGGCCACTTGGGCGCATGTGCACTATTGGGGCACATGGCTCTTTACTTAGTCGTCCAGCTAACATTTCTAGACGCATGGACCACTGTTCAGGCGCATGGGCTGTACTTTATCATTTCTAAGGCAATCTTAGGCGCATGGGCTACTGTTTGGGCGCATGGATTACACTTAGTTCTTTCTAAGGCATTTTCAGGCGCATGAGCCTTATCTAGGCGTATGGACCTTCTGTTCAACATGTTTCCAGTATGTTTTCAACCCAATCATCAAATCCATCTGTTCTAAGCTTAATGTGGCTATTCTAAACATGAATAACCTATAAGCATTCAAGAATCACATTCAATCATACACATTTCATACGGGCATACATACTCAAACATTAGAAAATCTTTTACATACATATTCAGCTCCAAAGATGGTTGAAAACAAGTAAAAACTAGGGTCTAGAACTCACCTGATGCAACTTGGGTGTTTCTTCCTTCCTAACCCACTTGCAATGAGTTCAAACACCTAAAAACAACACCACACACACACACCCGAGCACAAACACAAACACATAAGCACATAAGCATGTAACTGAGATAAAACCATCATAAACATGTAAAAACCATGAATCTTACCTTGAATTCGACTTCTCTTCTTCTTCTTATCTTCAACCGAGAGTTTTCTCTGCTCTCTCTCTCTAAAACCAAAAAAGATGGTGATGTGAAGTGAGGGTGGGCGGCCATGCCCACCTTTACACCAACTTTTCAAAGTGTTGTCCTTTTGGATGCTTTTGGTCCCTCCACTTGGACCTTATAGCTTTTCTTTCTTTCTATTCTTCCTATCTTGCCTTTAAAAAGCCGGGTGTTACAGTATTAATAACAATAATCATATCATGTAACATCTATTGTTCCTTCAAAGTTAGTATTAAAAGTTAGTATTAATAACAATATTGCTTAAGGTGTTAAGTGGCCTTCTTCACCAGTATCTAATAACAAATATTTATACATTTAACATTTTAACCACAATTATGATAAATAATTATAATTGTAAATTTTTAGTTACTATAAAAAAATCATATAATATATAAACATGTGAATGTGAATTAATAGGAATGATTATTAAGCTTGTATTATATAAAATAAAGAAGATTAAATAAATCGTGTGAAATAAATTACATTACATAGTTAAATACAAAAAGAAAAAACCAATATATGTTTACAAATTTATAAAAATCTCTATGTATACAACATTTGAAGTTGTAATTGAAAAATTACTATTATCATTCGGTATAACTAACTTTAGTTTGTCTTGTCTTGTAACTCTTGATAATACGACATATAGTTGTCCGTGTATAAAACATATTGCTTAAAAAACAAACCAATTCTTGAATTTTTAAGTTATAAATTAAATGTCAAACATTTGAATTTTTAAAAAATATGTGAATGATACTAATTTTATAAATCATTAATTTATAAATGCATAAGATACATAATGATTGAATATTTTGGAAACTGATTTTCGAATTTTGAATAATATATATACACAACATTTCTATTTTTCAAATTTCAAATAATATATATACACAACATTTCTTTTATATAAATATGATTCTCCATATCATACCGGAGGAAAGTTTACATAATATATTAAATTGTGGGTTTTAAATATTGATTTAAGTTATTGTTTAGTAATGTATATAAGAAGAGTGGTAATTTATAAGCATTTTGAATTATAGATTAAATTGTTAAAAATCTAAATTTCTAAAAATCTAAATTTGTTAAAACTATATACAAGCACTAGCTTTAGAAAACCGTGTATTACACGGGTTGAATAATTAAAATATTAAAACTATTTACTTGTAATTATTTAAATCACTGATTGTATCCAATAATAATGAATAAACGAAGACAAGAGGAGATCATCTTTCACATAAATACTAATATGATTGATATCAAGCTTCTTTTTTAATCCTTAGAATACAAATTAATATAAATGCAACATAATAAAAAATGAATATATGTCATACCAGTTGTATTAAATACCAAATGAAATCAACTTCCAATACCAAGTCACTGGTTACAACAATCCTTTTGCTAACAATAACTTATTGGAATTCCATACGAAGACATCAATTACTCACTAAATTTTTTATATCAAAATTATAAATTCACACAATAACACAAACCTACATGTAAGTTTTTATTAATGAAAAAACTTAATTTCAAAACTCTTATTTCAAGCAAAAGAGTGTATGTAAAAAAATTATACATAGTGTTGATACATGTATGTCCCTAGATCTTGATATGAAATATAATAGATCTTGTTTATCTGATTCGGATGTAATTTGATATGATTAATGAAATGATATTGATTGTTTGTGATTTGTAATATCTAATATTTCATTAATGAGTCGATATTGAATTGGTTAATTAGGTTAGTGATTGTTTGAATGGTTACACATAATGTTTATTAATTAATACATTCAAACTTAACATAATGAAGTTTTCATGCGAATGGCCCATGCGAATGGACCACACACATGAATAACTTCATACGATTGACTCAGTCGCGCGACTGAACCAGGAGACTGGATCAGTTGTATGATTGACACATAAGATTGGCTCAGTCGCACGACTGAACACTCAGTCGTGCGGATGGATCAACCGCATGGTTCAATCGCATGACTGAACCATACTTATGGTCCAGTCGCACGAATGAACAATACTAACCTATAAATACAACCCAATTCGTGGAAAAACTAGGGAATTCATTCTATTACGACTCCAGACATACCCTAGCCGTCAAGAAGCCTCCCAATTCGTTCTCCAAGTTCATAGAACACATTAGATAATCGATTTCTAACGTTAGTTTCAATTTTTTATTGATTCTTCGTGTGTTCTCACTGATTGGATCGCCAATCAAATAGGATTCCGCACTATTTGATCTGGTTTACACGCTAATCATTAGGTATTTCGTTCAAATACCAGGTCTTGACAATTGGTATCAGAGCTTTGGCTCTTGATTACGTGTGATTCAATCAAGATTGAAAAAAAGTTTGTGTTTTTGCACTAAAAACGCAATCTTTTGTGTCAAAAGTGATCTTGGACGTTCCTTGCTCATCAAAGTTTGGTTTCTACGGACTTAGGCGATTAGACCTTGCGAAATTTCGAATTTTTACGGCTAAAACACGTTTAACCTAGAAATTTTCGCAAAATAGCAGCTTCAGTCGCACGAGTGAGCCATTCGCACGACTGGACCTAATAACGCACGATTGGACCTAGTCGCATCTCCATTCGTACGATTGAACCATTCATTCGTAGTGTTCATACGCATCAGCTTCATTCGCACGACTGAACCAATCGCTTAGTTCAACCGCACGATTGAACCATTCACATAGTTCATTCGCACGGATAGCCCAATCGCATCCTTCAGTCACACCAGTTAATAGTTTGTTTTAGTAGACTTAAAGTTATTCACCATGGAAGATCAAATGTCAGCATTTACTGCTGGGAAGGACTCTAGGATCCAGAACCTGCTGTTACTTGAGAGTGAGGTGGGTAATCATAATAAACCACCAAAGCTCTTAGCGTTAGATGAGTTTCCCCACTGGAAACAACGTTTTGAGATCTACCTCAATGGAGTGGATCCGAATCTGTGGGAAGCTATCGAGATTGGGTATAGTACACCGGTGGGAGCCGATGGAGTAAAGCTAACCTTAGGAGGGATGACAGACACGTAGAATGTTAAATATAACGTAGAGAAGAGGGTTTATACATTGATTACACAGTCTATCCCTAAAGACATTTTTCACCAGTACTCAGAGAATAAGCAGTCCAAGAAACTATGGGATGAGCTGGAAAAGAGGTACGACGGGAATGCTTTGTTGAAGGCAATCAAGGCTAAGGAGTTAAAGAAGGAATTCAATAACTTCTCATCGATGGGAAACGAGAGTTTGGATGATGTTATAGATAGATTCTACCATCTGATGAGTGAACTGCATACACATGGGGTGGCTACTACCATGGAAGAGAAAGTTACTAACTTGGCAGACGGATTGCCAGAAAAGTGGGCTTCATTCATGTCTAACCTGAGACAGAATGGAATGCTGGCAAAGCTGGATATAAATGAATTCATTCTAAAGCTGCGAGAAGAAGCTCTTAGGATGAAGTACAGAGCTCAGAAGTCTTTGTATACTCAGAATCCGGCTTTGTACAATGCCATGCCTCAAGCTAAGACATCTGAAGCACCTCTCCAGACTGCATTTGTGTCTAGCTCATCGGGTCCTTCACATGCTTCTCCTTCAGGATCAGACACGTCGGGGTCTTCTTGTACCCATCATATTGGATCTGAAACAAATGCTACTAGACTGAAGACTGAGAACCTCGGTAATGTGACTGTAGAAGTAGCTCGAGAACACATGGATCTTTTGGCTGCAGTGGTTCATTCTTATGATGGACTTGTTGCTGGGAAGATTGGAAACTGCCATCTGGCAGACGAGGACTACGAGCAGGTGGACGAAATGGAGCTTGAGAGAATGGACATAATGTGGGCCTTAGCTAGTGCTGTCCAAGGGCGAAGACGTTTGTGAAAAAGACCGACAGAACTTGGTAGCTACTAAGGATACCACATTTGGCTTTGACAAGAGCAAAGTGACCTGCTTTAACTGTGGAGAGAAGGGGCACTTCAGAGAGAATGTGTTAAGCCAAAGAAGACGGGTAACGGGAACCCATTCTCGTCCTTCACTCGTCAAGACAAGCAAGCTACTAGTTCTACTTCATCAAGAAAGGATCCAAAAGCCTTGACTGCTCATGATGATGAAGGACAGGACTGGAGCTTTAGGTTTGTCTCTCCAGGGGAATCAAACATTGCAAGTGTAGAAGACATTGACGATGATTCCGCGAGTGAAGGAGATCTAGCAGTTGAGATAGCGATGTCAAATATTGAAGAGACAACTGCAACTGAGGTCAGCTACAAGCCTAAAGAGGAGACTACCACAGCAAAGACAGAAAAGACAGAATCACCAAAACCAAGACATCTGATGCTGCGTTGATGGCTAACTCTTGTGAACCAACTCAGGTAAGTACCACTGACCAAATATTTGATAATCATGCTTGTTCTGATTGTAATACGTTTAGAAATAGCATAAATGAGAATTTGCTAGTTATTATATCATAATGATAACTTAGTAAAAGATTTGCAACTGTGCACTGAGGCTAATAGAGTATTAAAACAAATGAGCATAGTTACAAAGAAAAGATAGACCTTTTGACTAAACAGCTTAGGGAAACCAAAGTAGTTGCATTTACCAAGCTAATGACATTAGGTACTATCTAAACTCCCTAGAAGACACTAAGAAGCAAAAGGCAGTTCTAGAAGTAGAAGTAAACTCATTAAAACAGAAACTGCACAGTTGGACAAGTTCATCACACATAGTCCAACACTTAGTGAGAGAAAGAAACAATGGGGAGGGTTTGGGTTACAAAATGGTTCCACCACCACCTGAGACCTTGATGAACACTAAGAGTAGGCCAGTAAATAATAACCCCATCAAGGATCATGTGGTGTCTACTCCTCTTGTTAGTGATCCAGATTCCTCATGTTCATCTATTGAATCTGGAAACAAATAAAAGGAGGCCACTTTAAAGGCAAAGGGTAAATTGCCTTGTGTTAATCTAGAAAAAGAATTTGAAAAGGTTAACTTAAAGTCAGGGTCAAACAGAGTCAAATCAGAACCTAAAAAGACTTCTAATGTTAATCTTTCACATGTTTTAAGTCAAAAACTAGTTAACCAAAAGGAAAAAGATGTTAAACATGTTAAAACAGTTAACTTTGTTAAACAAGAGAAAACATCAAAAGAACCAGAGTCAAAACCTAAAGTGAGTGAT
Source organism: Flaveria trinervia (assembly GCA_025506515.1). Lineage (NCBI taxonomy): Eukaryota > Viridiplantae > Streptophyta > Magnoliopsida > Asterales > Asteraceae > Flaveria > Flaveria trinervia. The sequence goes on along the minus strand of JACCIX010000524.1, from coordinate 84,289 downwards.
GTTACTAGAGTGTCACACACTCTCCACAAAGAAAGTTTAATCATAAAGTTGATAGCAGGTCATGCTACAACTGTGGAGAATGTGGACACATTGCTTCCTATTGTCCTTATTATCAGACACCTAGGAAGAGATTGAACTTCAGGACTCAAAACCTAGGTCTTCTAAGAGGAGTTCTTTAACTCCACCTAGAAAAACTATTGACATAAAGTTCAACCCGTTAGCCAGTCGACTGTTTATCACAAACAGGAATTGCACAAATCTGGCTTATGGAAAGAGAAGTCAACCTCTGTGTCTGATAATGATGACAAGAAGGAACCTGAGCTACCTCACCTTCTAAGGGTCAATGGGTTGAATTTCTGATGTGTGATGCCTCTGGGAAACCCAAGCCAGTAAAGGCTTGGGTTCATAACCTAAACTAATCCTTTACAGTGTATGTGTAGGGTGTTCGCTACAGTGCTGAAACTAACACGTGGATTGTAGACAGCGGAGCATCCAGGCACATGACAGGAAAGAGGGCTCTTTTATCTAACGTCAAGCAAATAAAAGGAGGGCATGTTTCGTTTGCTGGAAACAAGGGAGGATATATCACAACTCAGGGAGAAGTAGGAAATCAGAAAGTTAAGTTTGATAAGGTGAACTACGTTCAACAACTTCAAAATAACTTACTTTCTGTTTCCCAAATCTGCGATAAAGGATTTAAAGTCATCTTCGACAACAAGAAGTGTTACGTGCTCAAGAAAGATTACGTGATCCCAGAAGACCAAGTTTTGATGACTGCTTCAAGATATAAAGACCTTTATGTTTTGGATCTGTCATAGCTGCTACAACGGAACATGAGGTTCAGTGTTTTCTATCTAAAGCTACTGAGAAGGATTCCATCTCCTGGCATAGGAGAATGGGACACATTAGTCAAAGGAAGATGAATCACTTGATTCAGAAGGATCTGGTGAGAGGAGTTAATGTCAAGAACTTCCAGCTTCCTGATTTTTGTGTAGCTTGCAAGAAAGGCAAACAGACGAAGAAGTCTCATAAGGAAAAGAAAGTTCATTCAATAGAACTTCCTCTTGAACTTCTTCACATGGATCTGTTTAGTCCAGTTAGTACAAAGAGCATAGCAGGCAACTTGTACTGTTTTGTGGTTACTGATGACTACTCAAGATTCTCTTGGGTAATGTTTCTAAAGTCCAAATCAGAAACATTTGAGTCGTTCAAGGAGTTAGTGACCACACTGAAATCTCTCTACAAGCTAAAGGTGAGACAAGTACGCTCAGACAACGGAACTGAATTCAAGAATCAGTGGATGGCGGATTACTGCAAGGAAAATGGAATTGTACATCAATTCACTTCTGCCTACACGCCTCAGATGAATGGCGTTGCTGAGAGAAAAAAAACAGAAGCTTGATAGAGACTGCACGGACTATGCTGGCAGACTCGAAACGGCCTATCCAATTTTGGAATGAGGCAGTTGCTAATGCATGTTATACACTGAATCGAGTTCTAATTGTCAAGTGCCACAGAAAGACATGTTACGAGCTACTACAAAGACGCAAACCGAATTTGGAGTATCTCGAACCATTTGGCGCGCCGTGCACACTTTTGAAGAAAACACAAGAAGGTAAATTCAGCAAGAAGGCGGATGAAGGAATCTTTCTAGGATACAACATACCGAACAAGAGGGTTTACAACAACTCAACGGGTCTAGTAGAAGTGTGGTGTAATGTTGACGTTCAGAGATATACCACACCACCTACTGGCAAAGGACCCGCCTACTTTTTCGACTATGATGGATTCTTCAAGTCCTTCAACATCCCTCTCTCTCCCTCGGATGACGAGTTAGCTACACGGATGATTTATGATATCTTGAATACACCAAAATCTAGCTCACAGGGAGAATCATCTACTCAGTCAGGGGGAGTAGTCGACGACAATGACTCCTCCTCTGAAGATGAAGCTGAAGAAGATGACCAGAACAGTCAGGAGGAACAGGTTCCAGTTCCTGAAAGTCCACAAGCATCTACCAGTGATGCACCTTCGACTTCGGAGCCTCAAACTCCAACTACCTCAGATGCAGAACCAAATGTTCATAATCTTGGCTCTGAGGTAGCTGTTCCTACTACTCTAGGATCACGACTAAACGTCTATCATCCCTTGGAAAATGTCATTGGGGATGTCAGATCAGGAGTACAAACCCAAAATCAGTTGTACTCAGCTGATTATGCCTCTGTTATGGAAAAGGGTTACATTCATGATGGTGCTTATCGGTGTTTTGTCTCGCAGTTTGAGCCAAAATACATCAGTGATGCACTAAATGATGAGGCGTGGGTGAGTGCCATGCAAGAAGAACTTCTTCAGTTCAAGAAGTTAGGTGTCTGGACTCTGTTGACAGACCTAAAGGTGCTAAGGTCATTGGCACCAAATGGGTCTTAAAATGCAAGAAGGATGACCAAGGAGTCATTATCAGGAACAAGGCTCGATTGGTGGTTCAAGGTTTTCGCCAAGTCGAGGGAATTGACTACAATGAAGTGTTTGCACCCGTGGCACGGATGGAAGCCATTCGCATCTTCCTTGTCTATGCATCGTACATGAAGATTAAAGTCTACCAATTAGATGTAAAGAGTGCATTCCTTCATGGGGAAATCAGAGAAACAGTCTATGTCAGTCAACCTGAGGGATTTGAAGATCCTTATCATCGGGATAGAGTTTACAAACTCGACAAGGCTTTATACGGGCTTCATCAAGCTCCAAGAGCTTGGTATGAGAAACTCTCACTCATCTTGTGAAACACGGCTTTCGCAGGGGAGTCATTGACTGCACACTGTTCATCAAAGAAAAAGGTGGCGACCTACTGCTCGTACAGATCTATGTCGATGACATAATCTTCGGTTCAAAGAACGAAGAGTTATGTAAAGAATTTGAAGCAGTTATGAAGAAAGAATTTGAGATGACTGCTATGGGGGAGATGAAGTTCTTTCTCGGGTTACAGGTGGATCAGAATCCAAATGGGATATTTCTACATCAGACCAAGTATGTAGCAGACATTCTTAGTCGTTTTGACATGGAGAATGCTTCTGCTGCTGGAACTCCACTTGCTACGAGTCACGATATAGCACCTGATGAAAATGGAGATCTTGTAGATGCCACAATGTACCGAGGAATGATTGGATCCCTCATGTGTAAGGCCCCGTTCCCGGGACGCTTACAGCTGGGTTCTCATCGCACATAAAACGTATGATTACATTTGTATTAATAAATCGTAGCGGAAAACTAAAACAAACTTTCATTTCCATGTATATGCTTTTGCAAGTTAATACAACATTCATTACAAAATAGTTTGTTTGCATTACAATGCAAAAACATTAATCAAAAGAATGCCATCCCAAAAGGGCTGAGTAGCTTCACGGTGTGCCATCCTCAGCAAACATTACCTGCCAACTGGAAAACATATAAAAAGTCAGCGTTGCTGAGTGAGTTCTAGTTTTATTAGAAAACATACTTTACTTTCATATAAAACCCTTTGTTACTTTTACATGATCACACATCGTACGTACAAATAGATAATATCATTATTATCTTCTTCATTCATTCATTCGTTCATTCGTCTTTATGACTTTACTTGCGCATCGGACATCATCCGTACCAATACCATGTGCTACACCCCGGTTAGTCGTAGCTACCGGGCCGAAGTCAATAAATGAACAGCTAAACGTATGCCACGGTACTAGGAGTAACCATCAGTCTTAGCTACTGGGCCGAAGTCAATAAATGAACAGCTAAACGTATGCCGCAGTACTAGGGGTGAGCGATAGAGGTTCTACATTAAGGGTCAATCACAAAGGACCCATTATCCGATGCGTGCAAGACGTTTCATTCGTTCATTAATGCATGCATTCATCATCGTGTTCCTCTTTCATTATCTTTCACTTTACGTTACATAATACTTCGTTCATTCATTATCATAACACGTAAAGTTATGGGAAAGATAAACATACATCATAATAAGGAACATTAACATGCATCAACATCACATCATGCAGGGCAACATCAAACATACATAACATACAACATCATCATCATCATCATCCTACCCAACATGCTTTCTAAGGCCTCAAGCGTCATCTTACATGCTCTTACGGGGACCTTTACGTCAAAACTTACATCTGCACTTTCCCCTGAAAGTCAGAAGTCAATCTATACCTTCCTCGGGTGCAACAGCCCTATTCGGGCGTATGGACACCCTTCAGTCGCATGGCCTCCATGCGACTGAACATCATGCGATTGAACTCAAGCGGATGAACATTTAGGCGAATGAACATCCAGTCGTGCGAATGGACAATGCGGATGGACCTCATGTGAATGGGATTAATACGGATGAGCACTTATGCGACTGGACCTTCAGTCGCATGACCTCCATGCGAATGGCCTTTCAATCGTGCGAATGGACATTCAATCGTGCGAATGGACATTTAATCATGCGAATGGACCTTCAATCGTGCGAATGGACCCTAATCGCACACTAATCGGCCGTATGGCCTCCATTCGGCCGCCAGTCGGTCGCCTAGCCCTAACTGATGCAGAATGCAGTTCATCCCGACTGCAGCCGAGGGTTTTCGGCCTCCAAACTCATCTAAACCCATTTTAAGCCTAAATCGACCATCCTAAACTTAGGAATGCATACCATAACACCATACAAGCACACACACGCCCGGAAACATATACGAAACGCATCACACATATCACACCCAAATGGGTCAAACACAACACATACAAAAACGGGTTTTATGCTTTCCAGCCCCAAAATCATTTGAAAACAAGTAAAAGTGGAGTTCTAGAACTCACATAAACGAGCACAACGACAAGAGCTTCTATTTGGCTTGCTTCACGACGATTTTGACGACCCGAACCGGCACTTTTCCTCTTTTTCTCTTCTTTCTCTCTTCTCCCCTTTCTTTGGCTGATTTGTGAGTGTGGGGGAGAGGGTAAGGGCTGCCCTCTCCCTTATATACTTCCCCTCACCCGACTTTCTTTCGTTGGCGAGTTTGGTCCCTCTACTTTTGGACTTTATTTTCTTTTCTTTCCTTACCGGCTTCAAAATAATAAATATTCGGGTGTTACATCATGTATCTCACTACCTCAAGACCTGATATCATGTATGCTACATGTTTATGTTCTAGATATCAGGCTAAGCCTAAGGTCAACCATCTGATCGGGGTCAAGAGGATATTTCGTTATCTGAAAGGTACACCCACACTTGGGTTGTGGTATCCTCATGATGATGACTTTGAGCTCACAACATATAGTGACTCGGATTACGGGGGCTGCAAGAAGAATTACAAGTCTACATCAGCAGGGTGTCAATTCTTTGGGAGAAGATTAGTTACCTGGCAGTGTAAGAAGCGGACATCGGTTGCATTGTCAATCTGTGAAGCCGAATACGTTGCTGCTGCACGTTGCTGTTCACAAATCATCTGGATTCAACATCAAATGCAGGATTACGGTTTAAAGTTTTCTTCTACTCCTATTTTTGTTGATAACTCTACTGCAATTGCAGTAACTAAAAATCCGGTCCAACATCCAAAGACCAAACATATTGGTATTAAATACCACTTCATAAGAGATTGTCTTGAAAAGAACTTAATTGATGTGTAAAAATTAATACTGATTTTCAATGCGCTGACCTCTATACTAAAGCCTCTGATAAACCACGTTTTCAATATTTGCTAGAGGTCAAAGGCGTTAAAAAGAAAAGTGATGTTATTCCTGATGATGATCATGTGTAGTCCGATGTAGTTTAGTTAATTTTTCTTTTTTATTTTATTTTTTATTTTATTTTAGTCTGTTTAAATTAAACTCATGTTATTTTGCTGTTTATTAAAATCCTAAAATAATTAAACCACTCATGATTTTAGTATTTTAGGGGGAGAATAAGTCAGCAAGTAACATTAAAAAAACAAGGGAGAAGGAGTGGAAAGCTGATATAAGGTAGATCGTATCTGTGATACCGATTCAAACCCTTGGAATATGATAGCACACAGGAACAAATCAAGAGGGACTTTAAAAATTTAATTTAGAAAAGATGCAAAAATTCAAAGTATAAGTCTGTGTAGTCTAAGCATATAAAAGGGAAGATGATAGAAAAACTGGTAACTCCAAAGGTAACACAACGAGAGTAGACCTAGAGGTTGCTAGACCACAATTGATATGTCGGTAGATTCAACACAATAGATGATTAGACCTGACTGGTGATCTCAAGATCAAACTAAGTTGTTCAACTGACTGTGGGCTTCCATCTTATCACTGGTTAACACAATCAACAATATTCCAATAAGGGGTAATGAGCATGTAAACGCCACAAATGTGTGCGGATGACCATAAATAGAGCAAAGCATGAAAAAATGAAAGACAAATGCTATCAAGCTAATGGCATATGTTTTCGGTGCATTCGTGCAAAAGAAAATTTAGCTGCTCTAACAAAAAGATAGGTTGTGTGCCTCTCTGCTGTACAATGGCACTGACTTGAGGATAAGCATAACCTAGATATTCTAGAATTCATTGTTGTTTACCGCCTCTCTGCTGTGCGATGGCACTAACCTGAGGATTGGCTTCTCTTTGAAAGCTCTAAGAATAGTCTCTTCTTGTAAAAGTACCCGTAGACCGCTCAAAAGCTTCTGAGGAATGTTGATTACCATATAAGTGTGGGATCCACAAATGTTAGTTGAAATAATTAAACCTAAATCTATCACCAGTCTGTGTCAAAAGTCTGTGTATGGATTTAAGAGGACAAACATATTGAAAATCATTGTGGCTGCAATTCTTGAAAGTTCAAATCAATGTGGTAATCTAATAGTTCTAATATGATTTCCTAAAAGTTGCTAACGACTCTGGATGAAAACCAATAATAGAGCATCAAAAGATTTTGATAACAAGTCCCAAATGATTTGACTTGCCTGTATGATTCCAAAATTGAATTGGTCCAGGTGTGGTCAATCTAAGTTGAAGCTGCCTATTCCGGAACCAAATCCCGTAGATTTCCATCTTAGGATTTATATCTCACAAAAAGCCAAAAACAAGTTTTATTTTTTGTACGTTAGCTTAGTTTATTTTAATTCACTTAGTCTTTTAGTTTTGTTTGTTTGCGGACTACATCATGAAAATCGGTAAGGGATCAACTCACTAAAAGGGTCATGTCTGAGATGACCACATGTGTTTTCAAAGTTTAAAACAGTCACGTCTGAGGTGACAAAGTGTTTAAAAGAGTCACGTCTGAGGTGGCTAAATTGTTTAAAAGGATCATGTCTGAGATGATCAAAAGCTCATAATGTTAATTCCAAAAGTTAAAAGGGTTAAGTGCTAAATGTTCATAAGTGTAACCCATTCACACGACTGGATCATAAGTATGGACCAACCATGCGAATGGATCCCATTCGCACGACTGGACATGAGATTGAGACATTCACCCGAATGGCTTATCAGAATGATCCATTCGACTGAATGAAAGGGTGCGAATGAGTTAGTCGACCGACTGAGACTCAGTCGGTTAACTGAGGGTGCAAATGAAAGGGCACGAATGAGTCAGTCGACCGACTGAGACTCAGTCGCCAACTGAATGCGACTGACTGGGCCAATCGCACGACTAAGCCTCAGTCGCCCGAATGAACTGAGCGAATGAGGCCAGTCGGCCGATTGAACTCAGCTTCAGTATTTAAAGGGACATAGTCGATCGCATGCCACTCATCACCCTCAATCGCTCCTAAATCGCACCAAGTACCGTTACTATGCCAAAAATTTCTTTAGACCTTGTTTTTACATCTTTATTGATCTTCAGACATGGGTTGTGGATTATACAGGTATATTGTAGTGAAATCTTACCGAAATCAGAAGACAGACATTGTGATATTCGAGTGAAACAAGAACCGGACTGAAAAATGCCCTAATAACCAACATAAACTAAGCAAAATGTTAAAATTAAGTTTAATAGGTTATTAGTGACAAGATGGCGAGTCTAATGGACCATTAAACCATGTTAAATCACTTGTTTTGGTCAAGATTCGAACAGCAGGTGACTGAATAGTGGGATAGGCGACTGGTCGTCCGGATGAACTCTAATCGCACGATTGAAACTTGCGATTGGATCAATTGGCCGAATGAACCATGCGAATGAGCTCAGTCGGCCGACTGAACCAATCACAGACTCAGTTAGCAGATTGAACTCATTCGTATGTCTCATTCACCCGAACGAGCTCAGTCGCATGAAAGAACAACCGACTGACTTCAGTCGCATGATTCATTCGCATGAATGAATCAGAATGAATTTAAACATTACACTTAGAACTGAATTTTGATGTATTATGTACTAATGGTTCTGTGTCTTGTGTTTCAGGAAAATGGCTGATAGATGGTCCATTAATCCAAAGCACAACATATGTGCTCACTTGGATCATACTACTCGGAACGGGACCAAGTTCACAGAGATTATAGCTTTCCTTAGACGTTCCCGGATACATAAGGCTATATCTACACCTTGCACGCCCTACAGGTCATTACACCGGGCATTCTGGGAGAATGCCTCAGTTGATCGCTCTCGTGAGCCGTACAGTATACGGAGCTCCATTCTGGGTCGTGATATCGAGGTTACTGCTGCTGATATCCAGAGAGTTCTTGAGTTTGGGGACGATACGAATCACCCCACCAGATTACATCCACTGACTATGAGAGGCTGCTTCCTCAGGATCAAGTACGCTGGGGACATAAACTCGGTGTGCTCAACAAGAGCAACTGTGCCCCCAGTACAAGTACTTGGCGCATGTGATCCTAAAGTGCATTGCTTCGAGGAGGGGTGGGTTCGATGATCTATCAGACCAGATTCAGAATGCCTACGTGGCACTGATGCTGAACCACCCTTTCAGCTTTTCGAGTATGATCTTCTCTTATTTGGTGGAGAACCTGGAGGCAAAGGGGAAGGAAGGATTTTGTATGTACCCTAGGTTTCTACAGATGATCTTCAACGAGAAGCTGCCACTTCTTCCCAAGGAGAGTCATGATGCAGTTGCTTTGGAGATTATGGATGACACACCTTGGGTCAGATGAGGGTGTATAAGGGCAAGCAAGTGAAGCCCCAGGTGAAGAGGTTGATTGGCCATTTGGCCAATGAGAGATATGTGGCGCCGGGGAGACGCAAATGGCGTCATGATGACAGTGATTCTGATGACGAGAGGCTACTGCTCCCAGAGCATGACTCTGATGTTGACGACAGTGGGGACGCTGGGGATGATATGCCTACTCCACCGAGAGGCTCAGTTTTTGATGTTATACCTCCAGTGTCCGCCCCAGCTGGAGACATAGCCGAGTCTGCTTGTTTCCATCAGGATTTTGTTCCTGGTGAGGAGGAAGAGGAGTCGGAAGAGGAGCCCTTGACACATACTGTGGGAAGCAAGGTTGTTCCCACAGAACATGGGCTAAGGGCGGTTGGTGAACGCCCGAGAGACTCAGGAGAGACAGCCACTGATCCAAGTTATGCACCGGAGTCAGCTAGCAGGGTTGTAGGGGGAGCATCCACCTCAACGAGAACGAGGAGGAAAAGGATGGCTCACCCCATGGTCAGAAGAAGAAAAGATGACTCACCTTCGTTACCACCACAACCACCACATCTGCCACCACCACTACCACTTCCACAGCCACACCATCCACCACCACAGCCACCACAGCTACTACTACCACCACCACAGCACCACAGCTACTACTACCACCACCCCACTCCACCACCTACAGATTCCATCTACCACCATATCTTTCACTCCCATATCACCTCCACTATTTCACAGACCCATCTTCACTACACCACCACCACCACCACTACCCACCAAGCTAGATCCTCAGCCCATCCATCTCATACTTATGGATCACCTCTACCTCCAATTGGGGTAGAGGAACAACTGTCTGCGCTCAACAGGATGGTGATGCGCCTATTAGCTGCAGATGAGGAGAAGGAGGCTCAGATCCTCCAGCTTGCTGATCTTACTGCTGCTCATCTCACCAGATAAAGAGCAGGCTCGAGTGATAGAGGATCATGCCCAACAGATGGCTGCTCAGAGCCATGAGATAGCCCAACTCCAAGCACATAATGTCACATCAAACAAGAAGAGAGGAGTTGGAGGAGGCGAAGAAGACGATCATGTTAAAGCTAAAGGATCTAAGGAGGAGCCCTTGAAGATCAAAGAGGAGACGGAGATGATGAAGATGATGATGAGGATGATGAGGATGAGACAGAGGAGGATGAGGGATAGAAGAAGAAAGGACAGAGGAGAAGGATGATGATGATGATACAGCAGGAGGAGATGCAGCTGCATCGGCCTCTGCTTCAGGTCAAGAGAGGATGTCCAAGAACCAGACCAACCAGCTTCTTCCTCTGCTCCACCAAGTGACGAGACGATGATACAGGACAAAAGTAAAGATTAGATGTTTATGTATTTATTACTTTTGTATTTGAATCATGTATTGAAACCTATGTATTCAATGTTTAAATTAAGTTTAATGCATTTCTGTTTTGATTAATTACTAATGGTTGATATGTTGAATGTGTAAATCAAACAGATCCAAATTACCAAAGGGATGAGTTTGATGTTGCTCCCCTTCAGCAGGTCAAGACTCAGCTAACAATGATTCTTGATCTGCAAGGGATCGTCAGAAGGTCGGTGAGTTATACCCCTGAAGAAGGGGAAATAATTCATGACCTATCAAACGAGCAACTCGCAGAGATCTTCAAGCTCAATCTAGATGAGATAGTGAAGGATGCTCCGACATGCGACTTGACCAGTGATGAAGAGCTCAACGATGTTGATGAAATCGAGATTGAAGATGTCACTGCCGAGCACTACCCTCAGTGCTGACAATGAGGAAATGTGGTCCCCAATCTGGGTGAATCCCTCGTCAGCGATACTTTTGAGGTGTTAGACAAGATGGAGCAAGAGTCGGAGAAAGTAGAGGAAATGGCCCAAGCCTCAAATGATGATGTCGATATCCGAAAGGCTGAGTGGGTGCGTGTTTTGAAGAAGTTAGAGACCCACGCGCTGCACCGGAACAGGATGCCTACACCAAACTCTACAGAGTCAAGAAACATCATAAGGTGACTGGCAGGATCATAGCGTGGGTGTATTTTGAGGATCTTAACGTATATGCAGTTAAGAGGGAAAAGGGCATAGAGTACTTCAGATTCCCACATGATCTAAAGACTCTACCAGGTTTTGAGCTCAACCAGCTGGCCAAACTAAAGCTTTTGTATGCTGACCCGAGGAAGATGTCAGGCTGGTTTGAGGCTGCCCTAAGGAAGGAGTACCACACCAGGTGGGTTAACTTCAGACCCCAACAGCCTACAAGGTACATCAGAAGGTCTGAAGTTAATGCCAATACTGGAAAGCCAAAGATAGTGTTGAAGTGGAGTCATCCTCCGCGCACAATGTCAAGAATCCCACTCAGGGAAATGCCACAGGACTTCACTCCACACTTTAAGTGGTGGTACTACGATTGGAGAACAGCTGAAGCAGTCATAGTCCTAAACAAAGAGGGCCAAATGGATACGATCAGGGTATTCGACCCAATGTGGCTTACCAACTTGTCAGCAAATGATGTCTACATGCTATACAAGTGGCCACTGTTCTATGATACGCAGATATTGTACAAGCCCTCCAGTTCCAAAATGTCATAAGACTCTGATTCGCGTTTGAGATTCATGCGGGAGTCACAAAAGAGGACAAGTACAAGAAATATGAGGAGGTGATGCAGAAAACAAGACATTAGAGAGATCTAGGTCCAAGGGGGAGTTTGTTGATACATGTATGTCCCTAGATCATGATATGAAATGTAATAGATCTTGTTATCTGATTCAGATGTAATTCGATATGATTAATGAAATGATATTGATTGTTTGTGATTTGTAATGTCTAATATTTCATTAATGAGTCGATATTGAATTGGTTAATTAGGTTAGTGATTGTTTGAATGGTTACACATAATGTTTATTAATTAATACATTCAAACTTAACATAATGAAGTTCTCATGCGAATGGCCCATGCTAATGGACCACACGCATGAATAACTTCATACGATTGACTCAGTCGCACGACTGAACCAGAGACTGGATCAGTCGTATGATTGACATATAAGATTGGCTCAGTCGCACGACTGAACACTCAGTCGTGCGGATGGATCAATCGCATGGTTCAATGCACGACTGAACCATACTTATGGTCCAGTCGCACGAATGAACAATACTAACCTATAAATACAACCCAATTCGTGGAAAAACTAGGGAATTCATTCTATTACGACTCCAGACGTACCCTAGCCGTCCAGAAGCCTCCCAATTCATTCTCCAAGTTCATAGAACACATTAGATCGATTCCCAATCGATTTCTAACGTTAGTTTCAATTCTTTATTGATTCTTCGTGTGTGTTCTCACTGATTGGATCGCCAATCAAATAGGATTCCACACTATTTGATCTGGTTTACACGCTAATCATTAGGTATTTCGTTCAAATACCAGGTCCTGACACATAGACTTATAAAGACTAAATAAAATTCTACAAAACTACTTATAGTGTACCAAACTGAGTACTTTCCAAGAAAAAGCGGGAAAAGAAGTCCGTTCACCAATTTATTCCGATCGAGCATTTAGCAAGAATAACAAATCAAACCGTATGAGTTACTTTATAATATCACAAAATTATAAAAATTAACTATTGCTAATGTTAGTTATAAAAAATTAAAACACTCAAAATAGCAGGTATTGAAAAATTACCATACTATCATAGCAGGGTTTTCGATATTTTTTTATAAAACTTGAAATAAGCCCTTATTTTGTTCATTTTTATAACGACTCATTCACCACCAACTTCAACAACAGACCCAAAATTATTTTGTTACCGGGGGCAAAAAATATACAAGTAAACCATGCCAAAAATGATCCTGCCAAAACATACAGAATATGACAAAAATAAGCATGTTAAAACGGGTCAAGTATTGATAAATCATAAAACCAATGCATCCATACATGTATACTAAGCAACCCAACTAAAACAATAACCACCAAGTAAAAAACACAGAGAAAGCTTGAGATCTTGTTATTCACCTGTGTAAAACTACAACCACTTTAACATACTAAAGACTGTAAAAAAAATAAATTTAAAAAGTCACTTAAAAAAACATAAACAGAGTATTTAAAAATGCTAATGTGGTACCTAATTATCCATGCAAAGTTAATTCACTTGCTAGAGATGCTATTTGATCATGATCACGCACGTCCTCTTCCTTTGACTACTTTTCTTTTTCTTACATATATTTCTAAAATTTATAATATATATATATTTCTAAAATTTGTGCCACCAGCCTCAATTAATATATTTGCATAAATCAAACTATTTGGTTTAAATATATGCAACTGCACCACAAAGCCTGATAATGTAGGTGTAAAGATGGAACATGATAGTGCATATGGTATAAACAAGCTACAACTAATTACTCCATAACTTTAAAAATATAAAATGTCTTATATATTTAACATTTAAAGTAACATTGTATTGAGCCCATTCTAAACAAAAATTTCTATATGAAATCTTAGAAATTTTTAACTGCTTATCATTGGATACATCTAATATAAATTACTTCAAAGGACATAATAAATTCAAACGTATGAAGAGTAATAAAAGCCTACCTTCCTATCTAGCTCTATATTAGTTGTTTGTATCTCTTACTGCAAACATGAATAGATATACATAATGTTGTTAAGCAAACATCAGTATTACCCTAATATTATGTTTCCATCACATATGATACTTTAAAATTATGACATCTGATATATACCTCTGTAGCCTAAACATCAATATGCCACTTTTCATTAGCCTATGAATTTTATAAATAATAAAAGTATAATATATGATTATTAAAGCTATACTATTATAATTACAATCCTTTTTCAATGTTGTAAAAGCATATACACATTTAAGTTTTGACGCATGACATCACTATTGTAACTGATATGATAGTTCATATTAAAACTTATATTTTTAATAACAATTAATGGTCACGGTATATTAAAATGATATTAATTAGAATGTGAAAACAATTAGTGAGTTAATTAGATCTTACCTATACTCGTTTCTTAGAATGATATGTTTTGATAACCGTAACACAACCCAACCATTTTCCACTTTTAGTTACTCAATAATACCTCAAGAGGTCCTCCTATACTGGATCACTAAGAGAAAATATTTCTTTCTAAGCATAAGCAGCAGTAACATCAAAATTTAGCTTACCATCATCAGCAATCAATTTGTTATCAGAACTCTCTACAATGAAATTGATGGAGGGTACTTGAAATTAACAACAAAACATGGGATTCAAAAAACTTAATAAAAGGTAAATATTGATGAGTAATGTTCACCTTCAAATGTAAGATCAATGGTAATTGCAAAGTGTAAGGCCCCGTTCCCGGGCACCTCACAGTTGGTCATTCATTGCATATAAAACATTATAAAACGTACATTTATTTTGCAGCGGAATTTAAAACTTTCATTAATAACTAAAAACATGTCATTCATTCATTCACAACATTTGTTTTCATCTCAAAATACAAAGACAGTTCAAATACACATGCCAGCCTCAAAATGCTCCCAATAGCTTATGCATCCATGCCTGCAACTCCTCAGCATCAACATATACCTGACACTATCATGCATACAAAAGTCAGCCTCGAGTAACCATCATATATTTCACCCCCAACATTATGGGTAACAACACCCCATCGAAATGGGTAACAACACCCCCATCGCAATGGGTAACAACACCCCCACCGAAATGGGTAACAACACCCCCATCGAAATGGGTAACAACACCCCCACCAAAATGGGTAACAACATTCCCACCGAAATGGGTAACAACACCCCCACCGAAATGGGTAACAGCACCCCCACCAAAATGGGTCTACAGCCTTATGTTCGAATGATGTATGTATGTATGTATGTTTTAGAGTTGGCTTATGGGTTAGTGATGATGATTAGCATGCTTAGGTGCCCTTAGTATGTTAGATCTGTGTTTGGGTATGATTAGAGTGGTAATCGGGTGAATATGATAACATAGAAAATATTTCGGTGTGTTTTGATGAACATGAATAGTGGCCCATGCGCCCAGCATGTTGGCCATGCGTCTAAGGGTTGGTCATGCGCCCAAGTGCTGGCCATGCGCCTAAATAGTGCCATGCGCCTAAATAGTGCCATGCGCCTAAATAGTGTCATGCGCCTAAATAGTGCCATGCGCCTGAATAGTGCCATGCGCCCAAAGTGATTGAATGGCTAAGTGTTGATGCGCCTGCATAGTGGCAAAAGTGCCTGAACAGGGCAGAAGCGCCCAAATAGTGCCATGCGCCCAGACTGTTTTACACTTAGAATTTTCATGCTCATGCGCTTGGAAGGTCCCATGCGCCCAATTTGGACTTGAGGTTTTCTAAGTGGTTTTTAAGGGCTACTATGGGGAGATAGGCCTGGTTATGATGTGATGGCTTATGTTTGATGTGTGTTATTTATGTATGATGTGCCTGCATGGTGATGGTGTATGTTTATGATTATGTATGTTCCTTATTATGTATGTATGTCTTCCCTTGGCTTTGCGTTGAACGTTAATGAATGTAATGAAGTATTATGTAACGTAAAGTGGAAGATAATGAAAAGAGGAACGCTAATGAATGAATGCATGTATTAATGAATGAACGTGAACGTGAGAGGCTTGCAAGCAAGTATAGTGAAGTGCACGGTTCTAAATGCCTTAAGCTCAACCGCGTGAGGTTCGGCTAATCCTAAAGTGTGCCACGGTTACTTTCAAAATGTTTACTTAGTATGCATAATAGCCCCAAACAAGTTGAAAATCAGTAAAGAGGGGTTCTAGAAACTCACCTTGAGCAGCCTTTGAGCAACACTCTTCCAGTTCGAGACCCACCTTCGATTCAGCTCTTGAATCCTGAAAACAAACAGTTTGCAGCTACTTCTTCCTCTTTCTCTCTCTAGAACCAGGACTTTCTCTCTCTTCCTTCTTCCTTTCAGTCGAATGAAGAAGATGGAGAGGAATGGGCGACCATGCCCCCTTTAAACCTTAAGGTAAAAAGGTTTTGTACTTTGTAAACTTTTCCCCCTCCACTTGTGCTCATTATCTATTCTTTCTATTTACTTTTCTTTTCCTTTCATTTAAATAGAAATTTGGGGTGTTAAACAAAGTACATCTCATTCACAAGTGACACCTTTCCATGCAAGTAAACCTGCAAAATTAAAGATACATACTCAACCTTATGTCTAGATTGCAAGTTAGCACCTGTATAAGAACATTTCATTAAGGCACACAAAAACAACCAATGCTCCTAACATATTAACATGGTATGAATAAAAATATAAGTAATGTTAACCTTGGTAACAATTTTTTATAGTGGGGTAGTTTGCTTAGTGAAAAGAACCTATCAAAACATCTTCACTACTATAAAATTAAAATAAGATGATACTACCTAAAACATTGTCAATCCAACTTGATAGTAACACTTCAAGTTCTTCATACTTTATTCTCAATTCTAATAAGACTTATGTCAAGATTAATTGATAATTTCTTATAAACAAAGAAATTAAAAATTAAGGGGAGATCATCAAGATGTAAACCATACTTTGGTCTCTAGTTTTAGGAGACCATCACCATTATGGATTTCAAATCCTGTTATATATAATTCTTACAAAGTATTGAGAATCATAAAGATCAACAAAAATTGTTTTGAATTTAACTTTACTTTTTCTCCTAGTTATCAAACTCTAGTAAAGAACATATCATCTAAACCAATACCAAATCAAAAAGCTAAGAGCTTTACTCATACTAATCCATAAAAAGAATCAAATTAGAACCCTTAAATCATATTTACCCACCTTACTAAAGACACATCACACTAATGTTGTAACCCGCTGGTATCTTTAAAAGCCGAATCGTAAGAATTACAAGAATAAATGCATACAAAAATGTAAAGACATACCTTGACATTAGACATGAGAAGAATCATACAGAAGAAGCAGGATCAATCAGAGTAGGTAAGTGACAGGAAAGATAACTGAATTAAAATATATGACGGACAAATCAAAGAGAAAAAAGGTAATAATATGGAATACATAGACTTACTTGTGGATTAACGGATGAAGAATCAAAAGTAACATTGATGGGCCGATGAAGAAGAAAGTAAGTGTAAACACGAATCGTAAAATAACACCGAACAACAAAGATCGAACAACTAACAGGAAATGAGGAAGCAAATAAACATTGATAAATAACAGGATCTAAAACGATAAACAAAGCATTACCAAATCATGTTGAATAGGATGAAAGTTCGAAGGCGATTGGGAGTTGCTTTGTAACAATGGGCAGCGGCCGGTGAGAGCAATTAGGATTAGGGTTTGTGTATCTGTATGAACAGAAGAAGAATACAAATAGGTCGGGTTTTGTGGATACTTAATAGATCCGCGTGTCCTAAGTTTGTCTTATTTGAATGGGTGGGAATAATAAAAACTAAGGGCTTAGAAACTTGCCAAGTGGCGATTAAGGCCTTAGAAATCTACCAAGTGTCAACCCCAATTACCATTTTATTAAAATAGAAAGATTCTAATTTTATAGTTTACTACTGTATAATGCATGACTTATAATGATTGAAATGTAGTTATTTTTGGTAAATTTTAATGTTGATAAATTATATTAATGTAGGATTATAGTATGAATAAATGGTAATTAAATTTGAATTTAGTTTTTCAAATAAAGTATTGCATGAGGGATTTTATTACTTGATTGGCGTTATTGCTTCTATTTCTTTATTAAATAATTATTGTCATCTATATAATCTATATCTATATAATCTATATTTATGTAACCTATAATAAAAAAAGGTTTTCTGAAAACACGTGTCATCATTCTAGTATATCATATGACACGTGTCATTCAACTACCATCTCAAAAAAATCATTTTCCTGCCTCTTTCTCATAATAAATACAAAAATTATAAAAACAATTAATTTGACTTCATTTTTAACTAAAATATGTTATAAAAAATATATTTATATTTGTGTTTTTTTTCTCTCTCATCTTAAATGATAATTATTATAAATAAGTAAACTAAACTACTAAACCATAAAATATAAATGTAGTTAATTTAATAATTTATTAATACATATTAAATATAAAGTAATAATTCTAATTTATTATGTGTTATAACTTTTAAATATTCATTATATTTTATTTTATTAATGGATAATAATATTTAAAATTAAACATTCATAAAACTAATGACTTAAATATGTTTTACTTAATCTACCCATGTAATATATGGGCTCTAATCTAGTTAACACTTATATATACTTATTTTCTGTTTCCTTTTAAATGGTATTTTTTGAAAAGATTCCTTTTTAATGGTATAATTACTGGTATTAAAATAGTTATTATGTTATTCTAATTATAATAGAGATATTATGTGTGTCTTAAATCACTGGAAATCATGAAGATGACAAGTATACGTGTTCAAAATAAGATGTAAGCTTAATATGTAGCAACATATTATAATTGACATTATAATTTTGCAAATTAAGAAAATAAGAATGGCATAACAAATCATAAATAATAAATCTTTGCTGTAAAACAACAAATATATATTCAAAAATGCCATGAAATAATAACTTATTATCATATATCATCTAATATTGAAAGATGAAAGATAATAAAAAGACTATATGACGGAAACTCAAGTTTATAAGTAATCGGGTGTGTTGAATTATAACAAAACATACTAATGTATGGCACAAGGACCATCTATATCATGTATACTACTCCAAAAGAATGTAAGGCCCCGTTCTCGAAGACCTCACAGTTGGTCAATCAAAGCAGCTAATACATTAAACATTATAATTATACAAACTTAAGCAGCGGAAATAATTTATTAAAAACCATTCACTTTATTTAAAACACTATTGTTAAGCAATACATTATCATTTAACTGTTTACAAAAGAATTGTTTTACTACATTACAAAACAACAGCAACATAGAATACGAATGGATGTCAGTCTTTTCCTGCCGAGTAGCTTCACCCTCGTGCCATCCTCAACAATCATTACCTGCCAACTAAAAATGTATAAAAGTCAGGGTTGCTGAGTGAGTTCTAGTTTTAAAAGTAATAAAATACTTTCGGTATGTTGTATATGAAAATACTCTTTTCTGTAAAATACAACTCTGTACTGTATATGCGAGCACACATTAACTATATGAACAGATACTGTTTGTTCTCTTTACTGTATGCCTTGTCTGTTCTGTAAACTTTTATCTTTATCTTTCACTTTCTGTATGGACCAATGAGCAATACCCCAACTATGTGCGCGATGGAAAACGGGTGATGGGCCATCTATATCCCTCGAAAGGGTCAACTATATCCCTCGAAAGGGTCAACTGTATCCCTCGAAAGGGTCAACTGTATCCCTCGAAAGGGTTCTGTGTGTTGTATACAAGGCCAACCCAATCACCCAGGACATGCTGCAAAGGTCCTGCCAATCTCAATTGATTGACCCTGTGTGCATAATAGGGTAGCTAACCCATAACACAGTTGAGCTAACGACAACATGGTCGTGTACCTCCTATAAGCTTGCAAGACTTGTTAACACTTTTATTAATGTTCATCTTCTTTTCTTTATTGCTCTTTCACTTTATTATTACGATATAATTTACGTTACGATAATAAACATACCACGTAAAGTCACATACTATAAGTAATAATAATAATAGCAATAATAATAATAAGAAACAATCATAACCATGCATGAAACATCATTATAAATAAGCCCCAGTCAACCCTCGGTCAAAACCCTAAAAGCACAGACTCCTAGAAAATTCTGTAAAAATTTCTAAGTGCTTAGGAGACTTTGGCACTATTTGGGCGCATGAGCCCTGTTTGGGCGTTTCATCACTATGTAGGTGCATCAGCCAACACTTAATCCTTTTATCCCTTAGGCGCATGAACTATTCAGGCGCATGGGCACTATTCGTGCGTATGAACACTTAGGCGTATGGGTTATTCGGACGCATGGACACTTAGGCGCATGAACCACTTGGGCGCATGGGCACTATGGGCGCATGGCCCTACACTTAGTCGTCCGACTAATATTTCTGGGCGCATGGACCACTGTTCAGGCGCATGGGCTATACTTAAACATTTCTAAGGCAATCTTAGGCGCATGGGCTACTGTTCAGGCGCATAGATTACACTTAAATCTTTCTAAGGCATTTTCAAGCCCATGAGCCTTATCTAGGCGCATGGACCTTCTGTGTGACATGTTTCTAGTATGTTTTCAAACCCAATCATTAAACCCATCTGTTCTAAGCTTAATATGGTTATTCTAAACATGAACAACCTATATGCATTCAAGAATCAACATTCAACATGCACAATACATATAGGTAAACATACATAAGCTTTGAAAATCGTTTTAATACATTTTCAGCCCTAAAAGATAGTTTAAAACAAGTAAAAACCAGGGTCTAGAACTCACCTGATGCAACTTGGGTGTTTCTTCCTTTCTAACCCGCTTGAAATTGAGTTCAAACACCTAAAAACAACACCAAACACCCACACCCGAGCACATACACAAACACATAAGCACATAAGCATATAACCAGGATAAAACCCGTCATAAACATTTAAAAACCACAAGTTCTTACCTTGAATTCGACTTCTCTTTTTCTTCTTTTTCTTCAGCCGAGAGTTTCTCTGCTCTCTCTCTCTAAAACTGAAGAAAATGGTGATGTGAAATGAGGGTGGGCGGCCATACCCACCTTTACACCAACTTTTGAAAGATTTGTCCTTTTGGACACTTTTAGTCCTTCCACTGGGACTATATTTCTTTTCTTTCTTTTATTCTTCATGTCTTGTCTTTTAAAATAACCAGGTGTTACAAAGAAGGTTATCAGCAGTAGTGATAATGTAAGGCCCCGTTCCCGGGACGCTTACAGCTGGGTTCTCATCGCACATAAAACGTATAATTACATTTGTATTTCATAAAATCGCAACGGAAAACTAAAACAATCTTTCATTTCCATGTAAATGCTTTTGCAAATTAATACAACATTCATTACAAAATAACTTGTTCGCATTACAATGCAAAAACATTAATCAAAAGAATGTCATCCCAAAAGAGCTGAGTAGTCGTCCTGCCATCCTCAGCAATCATTACCTGCCACTGGAAACACATCAAGTCAGCGTTGCTGAGTGAGTTCTAGTTTTATAAATAAAACATACTTTACTTTACATTTGTTCACGATCATACATCATACGTACATACAGATAATATCAGTATATCCTCATCATTTCGTTCATTAACTTACTCATTCACGTGTTACATTATCGTTCGTCTCTATCTAGATCCGGTCAGACTTTACCTCTTCGTGGTACTCAGCCACGATTACTGAGGTCGACTGACAAGGATCTTATTCTGTACATTATTCCGATCATTCATTTCCGTTCATTCATACTTCGTTCGTTCATACATAATCTTTTGTTCCTTTATACGTTCGTTCCTTCGAGTCTGTTGCGACAACAGGGTCGCTCACCTCATTACAATCCCAACGACTTCACGCGATCCGAGTCTGTTGCAACCATATAGTTGCTCACCCCAATTGCCATCTCAACGATAGCATGCTTTCCGAGTCTCTTGCAACCATAGGGTTGCTCACCTCATGGCAACTTCACAATAACGCGTTGTCCGAGTCTGTTGCAACAACTGAGTTGCTCACCTCCTTTCTCTGGCCATCTTAATGATGCCTATGATCCGAGTCTTTTGCAACCACATGTTGCTCACCCCATTGGCAATCTCCATGATTGCCTGTGATCCGAGTCTTTTACAACACACGTTGCTCACCCCATTGACAATCTCCATGATTGCCTGTGATCCGAGTCTTTTGCAATCACACGTTGCTCACCTCATTGTATGCTTGCAAGCCTTTCTTTCATTCATTCGTCATTCAATAATGCATGCATTCTTACTTATGTTCCTCTTTCATTATCTTTCACTTTACGTTACATAATACTTCATTCATTCATTAACATAACACGTAAAGTCACAAGAAAGATAAACATACATCGTATTAAGGACACATCATACACATTCATCATCATCATACAGGGCAACACATACATATATATAACATGCATAAACATGCAACATCATCATCATGCCCAACATGCTTTCTAAGGCCCCAATCGTCATCTTACATGCTCTTACAGGAACCCTTACGTCAAAACTTACATCTGCACTTTTCCCCGAAAGTCAGAAGTCAAACTACACTTTTCTCGGGTGTGACAGCCCTACTCGGGCGTATGGACACCCTTCAGTCGCGTGGCCTCCATGCGACTGAACTATGCGAATGGACTCATGCGGATGAACACTTATGCGAATGAACATCCAGTCGTGCGAATGGACAATGCGGATGGACCTCATGCGAATGGGATTAATGCGGATGAGCACTTATGCGACTGGACCTTCAGTCGCATGACCTCCATGCGACTGGCCTTTCAATCGTGCGAATGGACATTCAATCGTGCGAATGGACCCCAATCGCACCCTAATCGGCCGTATGGCCTCCATTCGGCCTCCAGTCGGTCGCCTAGCCCTAACTGATGCAGAATGCAATTCATCCCGACTGCAGCCGAGGGTTTTCGGCCTCCAAACTCATCTAAACCCATTTTAAGCCCAAATCGACCATCCTAAACCTTAGGGATGCATACCATAACATTATTCAAGCACACCAAGCAAGAAATCAAGCCCCAAACGGTCCTACGCATACATACACGCATACATACGGGTTTTCACCAAAAACGTGAAAAAGGGGTTTTCAGATGTGTTCCAGTCCCAAATCATTCAAAAACATGTAAAAGAGGGGTCCTAGAACTCACCTAAACGAGCACAACGACAAGAGCTTCGATTTGGCTTGCTCACTCACGATGATTTTGGGGACCCGAACCAACTCGAACCAACATTTTTCCCTCTTTCTCTCTCTCCTCTCTAAGAACTTGAATGTAGGTGTGTGGGGAGAGTAGGCTACCCTCTCCCTACTAATATCACCACATTTCCAACTTTTCTTTGTTGGCGAGTTTGGTCCCTCGACTTTTGGACTTTATTTTCTTTTCTTTCTTCACCGGCTTCAAAATAGTAAATATTCGGGTGTTACAAGTCGACCCCCCTTAAATAGGTTTCGTCCCCGAAACCTGTTATTCGTCGAACAAACGTGGATAATGCTGTCTCATTTCTTCCTCAGTCTCCCATGTTGACTCGGATCCCTTCCTGTGCTTCCACTGTACACGCACAAGAGGAACCACTTTATTCCTTAGCCTCCTCTCCTTTCGGTCGATGATTGCCACTGGTTGCTCCACATAATTGAGTCGTTCATCTACTTCGATATCTTCTAATGGGACAATCATATCTTCATCAGCTATACATTTTCTCAGATGTGATACATGGAATGTTGGGTGAATTCCATTTAACTCATCCGGTAACTCCAGTCTATAGGCCACCTCTCCCACTCGAGCAATGATCGGAAAGGGCCTATATACCTTGGGCTCAACTTGCCCCGCTTTCTGAATCGGATAATACCCTTCCAAGGTGAGACTTTCAACATAACCCGGTCACCCACCTGGAACTCAATTGGCCTACGTCGTTTATTAGCATACGACTTCTATCTATCCTTGGCTGCCTTCATAAAGTCTTTAATCTTTTCAAGCTTCTCTGTTGTAGCCTCGATTACCTCGATGCTCCCCAATTCCTTCTGACCAATATCACCCCAACAAACGGGTGTTCTGCATCTCCTACCGTATAGCATCTCATATGGGGCATACCAATGCTGGCATGATAGCTGTTGTTGTATGAGAATTCGGCTAACGGTAAGTGGTCATCCCAACTTCCACCAAAATCGATCACACATGCCCGGAGCATGTCTTCCAATGTCTGAATGGTTCTTTCTGACTAACCATCGGTTTGGGGATGATAAGCCGTGCTAATATGTAACCTTGTCCCCATAGCGTCGTGGAATTTCTTCCAAAACTTAGATGTAAACCGAGTGTCACGATCAGACACAATAGACACCGGCACACCATGACGAGCTACAATTTCCTTGACGAACAGATCAGCCACCTCTCTCGATGAATACGTCTGGCGGATCGGTAGAAAATGAGCGCTCTTCGTCAGACGATCAACTATCACCCATATGGCATCATACCCTTTCGGAGTACGTGGAAGCTTCGTAATGAAGTCCATGGTGATGTGCTCCCACTTCCATTCCGGTATATCCAAAGGTTGGATCTTCTCATACGGCTTTTGATGCTCTGCCTTCACTTGTAGCAAGTAAGGCACTTACTCACATACTCCACGACGTCACGCTTCATACCCGGCCACCAATAATCTTTCTTCATGTCATGGTACATTTTCGTGGCACCAGGATGAATGGAGTATCGAGTCTTGTGGGCTTCATCCATTATCTTCACCCGTAGATCCCCAAAACGAGGAATCCACACACGACCGAATCGAGTTCTAACACCGAGTGTGTTTTCACCCAATCCCCAACCAGACCTCTCATTCTTTCCGAGTTAAGGTGATCTGCTTTCAATGCCTCATCTTGAAACTCCTTGATTTGCTTCATCACATCAGAGGTCATGATTAGTTGACAAGCTTTCACCCGAATCGGTTCGGGCCTTTCCTTTCGGCTAAGGGCATCCGCCACCACATTAGCTTTACCCGATGGTAATGGATCTCGCAATCATAATCCTTTATAATTCCAACCATCGCATCTGCCTCATGTTCAGGTCTTTTTGCTCGAAGAAGTACTTCAGACTCTTGTGGTCTTAATATGGTGCACTTCGTCCCATAAAGGTAGTGCCTCCAAATCTTTAACGCAAAGACCACGGCTACTAGCTCCAAGTCATGAGTGGGATAATTAACCTCATGAACTTTCAACTGCCGGGATGCGTAGGCTATAACCTTCCCTCTCTGCATTAACACACACCCAACCCTGAGTAGGAAGCATCAGAATAGACCACCAGATCTTCGCTTCCATTGGGTAATGACAGAACAGGAGCTCGAGTCAGTCTTGCCTTCAGCTCTTCGAACGCCTTCTCTTGAGCTTGACCCCATACAAATTTCACATCCTTTCGGTCAACTTAGTTAGTGGAGAAGCAATCTTAGAGAAGTCTTGGATGAATCTTCTATAGTAGCCCGCCAAGCCCAAAAACTACGAATCTCGGATGGCGTCTTGGTGACCTCCATTGCATAACCGCCTCCACCTTCGCCGGGTCAACCATAATCCCGTCAGGATTCACCACATGACCCAAAAACTGAACTTCGCGCAACCAAAACGCGCACTTGGAGAATTTAGCATACAATTTCTCCCTTCTCAACGTCTCCAGAACCTCTCGAATGTGACTGCGTGCTCAATCTTGCTCTTCGAATAAATCAAGATATCATCAATAAACACAATCACTGATTTATCCAACATAGGCCGACACACACGGTTCATCAGATCCATAAAAGCAGCTGGCACGTTGGTCAAACCAAAGGACATGACAAGAAACTCATAATGACCATAGCGCGTGCGGAAAGCTGTTTTAGGGATATCTTGTTCCTTTACCTTCAACTGATGATAGCCAGACCGAAGATCTATTCTTGAAAACCAACTGGCACCCTGAAGCTGATCGAACAAATCATCTATCCTCGTTAAGGGGTAGCGGTTCTTCACCGTCAACTTGTTCAGCTCGCGGTAGTCAATGCACATCCTCATACTACCATCCTTCTTCTTTACAAACAGGACCGGAGCACCCCAAGGAGAGACACTCGGTCTAATGAACCCCTTATCAAGCAACTCTTGCAACTATTCCATCAACTCTTTCATCTCCGTCGGAGCTAACCGATATGGTGCCTTGGCAACAGGTTGGGCCCCGCTATCAGATCAATCTGAAATTCAATTTCTCTCAGGTGGTACCCCTGGTAAATCTTCTGGGAATACGTCTGGAAAGTCACACACAACCGGTACATCAGACAGTGTGGTGTTAGTGCATCTACATCCTTTACATAAGCCAGTAGGCGCTACACCCACGCCTCATACACTTTCCCGCCCGCCACCGCCATTGAGATCACCTTCAGGATCGTAGTAACCCGATCACCATAAACCGTTACCAAACTTCCATCCGGCGCTGTCAACCGAATCATCTTCTTGTGACACACAATGTTCACCTCGGAGTCCGCCAACCATCCATCCCAAGAACCAAATCAAAACCACCCAAGGTCATCACGAACGGTCTAACAGAAACTTGTGACCTTCTAATTCCACCTCACAGTTTTCTATCATCTCCGAAATCCTGGTAGACTTACCTATGGCAGTTTCTACATCAAAGGGCGCATCAACACGTCTACTACTAACTAGCAGCTTAGCACAGAAAGCAACAGAAATAAAACTCCTACTAGCACCAGAATCAAATAGCACAGAAGCTAAAGTTTGGTTCACCAGAAACGTACCGGACACGACATCAGGGTCTGTCCTAGCTTCCTCCTGTGTCATGGTAAATGCCCTGGCGCTCGCCCTCGGTCCTTCACCTCCAGTTCTCTTCATCCCAGAACTCTCAGCCCTCAACTTCTTACAATCCTTACTTACGTGACCCTCTTCACCACAGTTATAGCACCGGACTATACGACAGTCCCTTGCCAGTGCCCCGCCTTCCCACATTTGAAGCATAAGTTTGACCCAAACCTACATTCCCCGCCGTGGTCCCTTCCATACTTGCCACACCTTTTCGACCCCGCACTTGATGTGACCACACGGCGATCATCCGCTCGTGCCTTCTTATTACCCGTCAGGCATCACCCCGACCAAACCTCTTCCCCTGCCAGTTTCGATCACCACCGTTCTTCTTGCCACCCTCAGTCACCACCATTGTTCTCTCATCGTACAATCCCCTGCCAATCCACTGCCGACCTAAACGTACTCGGCCGGGCAGCTATCATGTGCCTGCGAATATCCGCTGGCAAACCCTGAATATATCTTTTAATCTTTCATGACAAAGGTGTCACCTGATCCGGCACCAGACGTGCCATCTCGTTGAATTTAGTGGTGTACTGCTGGTGCGTCATAGTTCCCGCCTCCAGTTGCAAGAACTCCCTTTCGACCTTGTCCATTTCCCGATGAGGACAAAATTCCTCAATCACCAACCTTCTCAGCTCAGGCCATTTCATTTTCCCAATGGCCCTACTACCCTCAGCTTGGACAATGTTGTCCCACCAGCACAGAGCTGAATCCACAAAAGAGTGGGTAGCAAACTTCACCTTTTGGTCCTCTCGGCACTCGCTGATATCGAGAACGGCTTCCATTTCCCTCACCCACCGGTGAGCAGCTGCAGTTGTGCCGTTTCCATCAAAAGTAGGGGCTTGCATCTCATAAAAGCCCCATAATTACAACCTCGTGCCGTTTCCGGCGCAGGCTCTTCTTCTTCCTCTTCGTCATCAGATAGAACCGTTTCCGGCTCTAGTTGTTCTTGTTCTCCAGAGGATCTGTTTCTTTCTTTTCTTTCCCCTTCTCGTACAGCCTTAATAACTTCAGTCACCACAGACGGTAAGATTGTCTGCATGACCTGATGGACTTCTTCTACAACAGCCTCCTTTACTGAGGCTCTCAGATAGGCGCTTTCGTCGCCACCCTCCGGATGGGGGGTCTCTGGTTCTTCATGAACCACCCTCTCACTCTGGGTCTCCCTCTCTTGGGTCGCGGTTCAGCACCGTGACCTCCACCCCTAGAAGCTTTCGAAGATCTACCTCCGGCCATCACACTCACACTGAAAGATTCAAACACCAACACAGTCATTCAAGGGAACAACTTAGTTTATATTAAGTATAGTAAGTCCCTAATTACAGTGGCCAATTGTGATTAGCCACTTACTTTACTCTACACACTCCAAGCATTACCTGTCCTGACTACATCAGTATTTAAATCCACATACAACACATAACACATACCATGCGCACATAAAACCTTAACTTAACGAAAATACCTGATGGCACGCAGCTACTCAGATGGCATCCCATTCCCTTTTCGTCCCATTCTCAGTTTAAGATTAGTTTATTTTGAAATTTACCCTTTCACTTAAACTTTGGCTCTGATACCAACTTGTAAGGCCCCGTTCCCGGGACGCTTACAGCTGGGTTCTCATCGCACATAAAACGTATAATTACATTTGTATTTCATAAAATCGCAGCGGAAAACTAAAACAATCTTTCATTTCCATGTAAATGCTTTTGCAAATTAATACACATTCATTACAAAATAACTTGTTCGCATTACAATGCAAAAACATTAATCAAAAGAATGCCATCCCAAAAGAGCTGAGTAGTCGTCCGTGCCATCCTCAGCAATCATTACCTGCCAACTGAAACACATCAAAGTCAGCGTTGCTGAGTGAGTTCTAGTTTTAAATAAAACAACTTTACTTTACATTTGTTCACGATCATACATCATACGTACATACAGATAATATCAGTATTATCCTCATCATTTCGTTCATTAACTTACTCATTCACGTGTTACATTATCGTTCGTTTCTCTATCTAGATCCGGTCAGACTTTACCCTCTTCGTGGTACTCACACGTTACTGAGGTCGACTGACAAGGATCTTATTCTGTACATTATCCGATCATTCATTTCCGTTCATTCATACTTCGTTCGTTCATACATAATCTTTTGTTCCTTTATACGTTCGTTCCTTCGAGTCTGTTGCGACAACAGGGTCGCTCACCTCATTAACAATCCCAACGACTTCACGCGATCCGAGTCTGTTGCAACCATATAGTTGCTCACCCCAATTGCCAATCTCAACGATAGCATGCTTTCCGAGTCTCTTGCAACCATAGGGTTGCTCACCTCATGGCAACTTCACAATAACGCGTTGTCCGAGTCTGTTGCAACAACTGAGTTGCTCACCTCCTTTCTCTGGCCATCTTAATGATGCCTATGATCCGAGTCTTTTGCAACCACATGTTGCTCACCCCATTGGCAATCTCCATGATTGCCTGTGATCCGAGTCTTTTACAACCACACGTTGCTCACCCCATTGACAATCTCCATGATTGCCTGTGATCCGAGTCTTTTGCAATCACACATTGCTCACCTCATTGTATGCTTGCAAGCCTTTCTTTCATTCATTCGTCATTCAATAATGCATGCATTCTTACTTTATGTTCCTCTTTCATTATCTTTCACTTTACGTTACATAATACTTCATTCATTCATTAACATAACACGTAAAGTCACAAGAAAGATAAACATACATCGTAATAAGGAACATATCATACACATTCATCATCATCATACAGGGCAACACCATACATATATATAACATGCATAAACATGCAACATCATCATCATGCCCAACATGCTTTCTAAGGCCCCAATCGTCATCTTACATGCTCTTACAGGAACCCTTACGTCAAAACTTACATCTGCACTTTTCCCCGAAAGTCAGAAGTCAAACTACACTTTCCTCGGGTGTGACAGCCCTACTCGGGCGTATGGACACCCTTCAGTCGCGTGGCCTCCATGCGACTGAACACTATGCGAATGGACTCATGCGGATGAACACTTATGCGAATGAACATCCAGTCGTGCGAATGGACAATGCGGATGGACCTCATGCGAATGGGATTAATGCGGATGAGCACTTATGCGACTGGACCTTCAGTCGCATGACCTCCATGCGACTGGCCTTTCAATCGTGCGAATGGACATTCAATCGTGCGAATGGACATTCAATCGTGAGAATGGACATTCAATCGTGCGAATGGACCCCAATCGCACCCTAATCGGCCGTATGGCCTCCATTCGGCTCCAGTCGGTCGCCTAGCCCTAACTGATGCAGAATGCAGTTCATCCCGACTGCAGCCGAGGGTTTTCGGCCTCCAAACTCATCTAAACCCATTTTAAGCCCAAATCGACCATCCTAAACCTTAGGGATGCATTCCATAACATTATTCAAGCACAACCAAGCAAGAAATCAAGCCCCAAACGGGTCCTACGCATACATACACCATACATACGGTTTTCACCCAAAACGCGAAAAAGGGGTTTTCAGATGTGTTCCAGCCCTAAAATCATTCAAAAACATGTAAAAGAGGGGTCCTAGAATTCACCTAAACGAGCACAACGACAAGAGCTTCGATTTGGCTTGCTTCACGACGATT
This sequence comes from Flaveria trinervia, assembly GCA_025506515.1. Lineage (NCBI taxonomy): Eukaryota > Viridiplantae > Streptophyta > Magnoliopsida > Asterales > Asteraceae > Flaveria > Flaveria trinervia. The sequence goes on along the minus strand of JACCIX010000524.1, from coordinate 53,986 downwards.
TTGGTGACCCGAACCAACTCGAACCAACACTTTTCCTCTTTTCTCTCTTCTCCTCTCTAAGAACCTGAAATGTGATGTGTGTGGGGAGAGTGGGCTGCCCTCTCCCTACTAATATCACCACATTTCCCAACTTTTCTTCATTGGCGAGTTTGGTCCCTCGACTTTTGGACTTTATTTTCTTTTCTTTCTTCACCGGCTTCAAAATAATAAATATTCGGGTGTTACAGATAACATGATTCCAGATGCTTTCATTCTTGAACTAAAAAACTTAAAAAACAATCATATTACAAAATTGAAGACTTAAACTCCAAATACAATATGTGTGCATGTCTCTGTATAACCAAAACACAAGTAAGCTTTTGCTTAACATATAGTAATCACAATATCAAAGTATTCTACATGCTAATAAATGCACACACATTATCATTCCACGTTATTCTCTCTGAAGACACTATAGAAATCTATATCTGACTCATTGCCTAAGGAGGGGTTTGGATGCTCGTTAAACGAGAGCGTTATTACTTGATCTTTATGTGGTTACATATGCATTCTATATGTACAAATCATCGGCTCAATGGATTCAAAACTTATTTGTATGAAATATTTATCATCTATAGTACAATATGTTAAGCATGTGGTTCTGGCCTTCATTTTAAAAGGAGAGTATTTTTTCTACTTAATGCCTTGAAATATTTAATTTATTGTAGTAAGCAACTATTTAATATTAAAGTATATGTAATTTCTGTTTGAAACAACAATTGTTTACACAGTGCAGACTTAACAATGAATGTTCCTTTGATAATTCTTTATTCGTGAACACAAATCTTATTGAAAAAGAATGCATGCACAAAATCACTACAGAAAGTCAACAAAAAAACACCAAAGCAAATGAATTGAATTCAACACAATCATATTTCAATGCTCTGTTTTCATTAAATCCTTATATAAATTAACAAAAAAATATGCAGATACAATTTAATTTAAGGACAATCGAATTAAACAAAAAACATACCTCTTCAAAGATGCAACAATCGATTGGAACTCTAGTGGAAATCAATCAATGAAACTTCAATTAATAAAATCAAAGACATCACTGGATGGTGCATAATCATATTCGAATTCATATCAGTAATACGAGAAATTGCACAAAAGATTTCATGAAAAAGAAGATGTTGAATCAATAGCAATAAAAACAGATCGCAAAAAAATCATACAAAGAAATCAATCTTATTTCTTTGAATCAACATCAATAGAAACATTAACAATCGCACAATCAACATCAATAGTATGTCGAATAAGAATGATAACGTTTTGTAACACATTTGTTGATTTACATTAACATCACAAAAATCATATGAAAAGAGCTTATTAAAACTTACTTAATGAAGAAGAGTACAAATCGCAGATTCTAAATCAATAGGCGAAGCGAACCTGAATTAAGAACGTATTTCAGAGAATTTGGCAGGATGAATCGAATGCTTTCTTGGTCACAAAGTGTTTAGCCGTTGAAAAAGTGGTGATGGCGTTTTAGGGTTGGGACAGAAGGGAAGAGGGGATATATCGCAACCCGGATTGAAAACGGGTGGGTAAAGAGATCCGTGTGTGTTTTATAAAGTGCAATGTGGAGGTTGAATAATAGTTTGCAAGTCTATGTACAACAATTCATAATGTCTTTCAAACTTGTAAGGCCCCGTTCCCGGACACTTACAGCTGATAAATCATCGCACCTAAAACATATATATTTTACATTTAATCATTTATAAAACATTGCAGCGGAAACATAAAACTAGCTTTTTATATCATTACAAATGTTTTTGCAAGTTAATACAAGCGTTCATTTCAAAACATTATTCGTTCGCATTACAATGCAAAAACATAACAAAAGAATGCCATCCAAAAGAGCTGAGTAGCCGCCTCGTGCCATCCTCAGCAACGTTTACCAGCCAACTGAAAACGTATAAAAGTCAGCATTGCTGAGTGAGTTCTAGTTTTATAATAAAACATACATAAAATCATTATTTATTTCCTTTCAGAGCCATACTATACGTTTCATTCTTTCGTGATCATACATCATACGTATATACAGATAATATCATTATTATATTCCATTACATTCGTTACCCTTCGTTCATTCATTGCATCTAGTGACATGTACATTACCCTGAACATTGTGCACGAAGCATGTAACTGGGCATGAGGTCTTTCATAGACCTCGAACATTGTGCATGAAGCTGACTCCAGTACCTAGGGCAAGTATATTCACTAGTTATCCTTTCTTTTTCATTCCGGATCAATGTCATATGCTATACCCCGAACATTGTGCACGAAGTTGGTTATTAGGCCTGAGGTCTTTCGTAGACCTCGAACATTATGCACGAAGCTGACTCCAGTATCTAGGACAAACAGCAAGAATCCCATACATATGGTCAATCACAAGGATTGGACCCCAGTGTGGCATCCTTCTGGGGTAGCTAACCCGCACACAGTTGAGCTAACACCCTTCATTGGGTGTGGACCTCCATACTTTGCTTGCAAGTCTTTTATGTTCATTCATTCGCTAATGCATGCATTCATTCATTATGTTCCTCTTTCATTATCTTTCACTTTACGTTACATAATACTTTCAGTTCATTCATTAACATAACACGTAAAGCCATGGAAAGATAAACATACATCATCATAAGGAACATAACATATCATTCATACATCATCATACAGGGCATCATACATACATAACATACATCATGTATAACCATGCAACATCATCATCATGCAAAAGCATTAATCACATGCATAACATGCCCCTTATACCATCTATGACCCCAAAAGTCAACTTATATAGTCCCCCGGGAATCTCCCAAGTCAAAGCCTACTTTACACATTTTCCCTAAAAATCAGAAAAATATTCTAAGTTCTTAGCGCATGGGCACTATGCAGGCGCATGGGAACACTTAGGCGCATGGGTCCTATTCAAGCGCATGGGTGCTTAGACGCATGGGAACCCTGGACGTCTGGACACTTAGTCAATTCCAACCCAATTTCTAGGCGTATGGGTACTATTCAGGCGCATGAGCCACTTGGGCGCATGAGCACTATGGGGCGCATGGCCCTACACTTAGTCATCCGACTAATATTTCTAGGCGCATGGACCACTGTCAAGTGCATGGGCTATACTTAAAACATTCCTAAGGCAAATTTTGGGCACATGAGCTACTGTTTAGGCGCATGGCTTACACTTAATTCTTTCTAAGGCAATTTCAGGCGTATGAACACTTATCTAGGCACATGAGCTTCTGTGAAACATGTTTCTAGGATGTTTTCAACCCCAATCATCAAACCCATCTGTCCTAAGCATAATGTGGCTATTCTAAACTTGAGTAGCCTCTAAACATTCATGAACAACATCCAACATACACAATACATACGGGTATTGACACATAAACTTTGTAAAATCATTTTAATATGTTTTCAGCCCCAAAGATAGTTTAAAACATGTAAAGACCAGGGTCTAGAACTCACCTGGTGCAACTTGGGTGTTCTTCCTTTTAACCCGCTTGCAAAGAGTTCAAACACCTAAAAACAACACCAAAAACACACACACCCGAGCACAAACACAACCCATAAGCACCTAAACACATAACCAGGATATAACCTGTCATAAAAACATAAAAACCTTGAATTTTTACTTTGAATTCACCTCTTTTCTTCCTCTTCTTCTTCAACCGAGAGCTTTCTGTGCTCTCTCTCTCTAAAACCGAGAAAATATGGTGGAGTGAGGTGAGGGTGGGCGGCCATGCCCACCTTTACACCAACTTTTGAAAGTTTTGTCCTTTTTGGACACTTTTAGTCCCTCCACTTGGACTTTATTGCCTTTCTTGCTTTTATGCTTTATATCTTGTCTTTTAAAAATAATCGGGTGTTACAAGTCCACCCCCTTATATAGGTTTCGTCCCCGAAACCTGTTATTCCTCGAACAGATGATGATAATGCTGCCTCATCTCCTCCTCAGCCTCCCATGTAGACTCGGATCCCTTCTGTGCTTCCACTGTACATGCATAAGAGGAACCACTTTATTTCTCAGCCTTTTCTCTTTACGATCGTTCTCAGTCATAGCCTCGATTACCTTGACGCTCCCCAATTCCTTTTGACCAATATCACCCTAACAAACGGGTGTTCTGCATCTCCTACCGTATGGCATCTCATATGGTGGCATGCCAATGTTGGCATGATAGCTATTGTTGTACGAGAATTCAGCTAACGGTAAGTGGTCATCCCAACTTCCCCCAAAATCAATCACACATGCCCGAAGCATGTCTTCCAGTGTCTGAATGCTCCTTTCTGACTGACCATTAGTTTGGGGATGATAAGCCATGCTAATAGTAACCTCGTCCCCATAGCATCATGGAATTTCTTCCAGAATTTAGATGTAAACCGGGTGTCATGATCAGACACAATGGACACCGGCACACCATGACGAGTTACAATCTCCTTGATGAACAGGTCAGCCAACCTCTCGGATGAATATGTCTCGCGGATCGATAGGAAGTGAGCACTCTTCGTCAAGCGGTCAACAATCACCCATATGGCATCGTATCCTTTCGGAGTACGTGGCAGTTTCGTAATGAAATCCGTGGTGATGTGCTCCCACTTCCATTCCGGTATATCCAAAGGTTGGATCTTCCCATATGGCTTATGATGTTCCGCCTTCACTTGCAAACAAGTAAGGCACTTACTCACATACTCCACCATGTCACGCTTCATACCCGGCCACCAATAGTCTTTCTTCATGTCCTAGTACATCTGGTGGTACCAGGATGAATGGAGTATAGATTCTTATGAGCTTCGTCCAAAATCCTCACACATAGATCCCCGAAACGAGGAATCCACACCCATCTAAATCGAGTTTTAACACCAAGCGTGTTCTTACCCAATTCTCCAACCAAACCTCTCATTCTTTCAGAGTTTAGATGATCTTCTTTTGGTGCCTCATCTTGAAACTCCTTGACTTGCTTCATTACATCAGAGGTCATGATCAGTCGGTATGCTTTCACCCGAATCAGTTCGGGCCTCTCCTTTCGGCTAAGGGCATCAGCCACCACGTTAGCTTTGCCCATATGGTAATGGATCTCACAATCATAATCCTTTATGAGCTCCAACCATCGTCTCTGCCTCATATTCAGGTCCTTCTGCTCAAAGAAGTAATTAAGCTCTTATGGTCGGTGAAGATGGTGCACTTCGTTCCATACAGATAATGCCTCCAAATCTTTAGTGCAAAGACCACGACCGCTAGTTCCAACTCATGAGTAGGGTAGTTGACCTCATGAACCTTCAGTTGTCGGGATGCGTAGGCTATAACTTTTCCTCTTTGCATTAACACACACCCCAACCCTGAGTAAGAAGCATCTGAATACACCACCAAATCTTCGCTTCCGTCGGGTAACAACAAGATAGGAGCTTGAGTCAACCTCACTTTTAACTCCTCGAATGCCTGTTCTTGAGCTTGACCCCACGTGAACTTTACATTCTTTCAGGTCAACTTGGTCAGTGGAGAAGCGATCTTGGAAAAGTCTTGGATGAACCTTCTGTAGTAGCCCGCCAAACCCAAGAAACTACGAATCTCGGATGGCGTCTTTGGAGACTTCCATTGCATCACTGCCTCCACCTTAGCCGGGTCCACCATAATCCCGTCAGGATTCACCACATGACCCAAGAACTGAACTTCACGCACCAAAACGCGCACTTGGAGAATTTTGCATACAACTTCTCCCTTCTAAACGTCTCCAGAACCTCCCGAATATGACCGGCATGCTCAATCTCACTCTTCGAATAAATCAGGATATCATCAATGAACACAATCACTGATTTATCCAACTTAGGCCGACACACAAGGTTCATTAGATCCATAAAAGTAGCTGATGCATTGGTCAAACCAAAGGACATGACAAGAAACTCGTAGTGACCGTAGTGCATACGAAAAGCTGTTTTAGGGATATCCTTCTCCTTCACTTTCAACTGATGGTAACCAGATCGAAGATCTATCCTCGAAAACCAACTGGTTCCTTGGAGCTGATCAAACAAATCGTCTATTCTTGGTAGGGGGTATCGGTTCTTCACTGTTAATTGTTCGCTCTCGCTAGTCAATGCAATCCTCATACTACCGTCTTTTCTTCACAAACAGGACCGGAGCACCCCAAGGAGAGATACTCGGTCTAATGAACCCCTTATCCAGCAGTTCTTGCAACTGCTCCATTAACTCTTTCATCTTAGTCGGAGCCAACCGATACGGTGCCTTGGCAACGGGTTGAGCACCGAGTATCAGATCAATTTGGAACTCAATCTCGCGATTCGGTGGCCTAGCCTCCTCCCGAGTCATCGTGAAAGCTCGGGCGCTTGCCTTCTATTCTTCTCCTCCCGCCTTCTTCACCCCAGAACCCTAGGCCTTGGCTTTTTACACTCCCTGCTCATGTGACCACTTCCCCCGCAGTTGAAACACTTCATGCCTCCATAATCTCTAGCCATATGGCAAGGCTTCCACACTTGAAACAAACATTCGATCCCTGTGACATCCGTCTCCCAAGGTCCGTCGAACGACATAAATAACATGGAAATATTCTAATTAATCTTCCTTTTCTTCATGAACTCCTGCTTTACGGATCATGTCTGCTTATTTTTCCCTTGTGCCTGTACTTCCTTCGAGAACGTGTGTTAAGCATAAAACTTTTATAAATTTCATCACCATTACCACCAAATATATCATTTTTAATTTCGACCATCGTCACTAAAAACCATTTTAGGCTATCAAATGCCAATAAATACGCTTTTAACCGCAATATAACGAACATTTTAAGATCGTAATCAACCGAAACAAATTTTGGGAAACTCGAGGGTCAAGTGCAGGGACTAAACTTGTAATTTTGCAAACCTGGGCAGGGTATATAAACCCCATTCTAGCCATTTATCTCATCTTCATCTTCTACACCTTCAACCTTTTCTCCATTTTCTCTCTCGATCTAGCACCAAAAATCGTCACGTTTGTCGCGTTTTCACTGCCAAATCTTGGTTATCATCGTGTGTACGCGTTCCTAGCAGGTAGACAACCTTGCTCAACCCGTTTTTGGTTCGGTTTTACTGCTGCGTTTTCTAGGGTTTCGGGTGCTCGGGTTCATCCGAGCACATGAGGTCGAGTGGGTGCGTGTGAGGTCTTTTGCTTTGTGTTTCATGTTTGTGTATGTTTGTTGAGTGTTTCTGGAAGTCCTCGTGGTATAAAAACCGCGCTAGAGCAGCTCGGGGGCTGCTCAGCCCGACCACAGTCGCGATTCTGCAGTTCGGGCGACTGGGTCTGTCATGCGATTGAGCCGTGCGACTGAGTGAGTCGTGCGACTGAATCATGCGTCTAAGTCAATCGTGCGACTGAGTTGTGCGACTAGGCATGTCGTGCGACTGGGGTGTTGTATGCGATTGAGTCATGCGTATGAATGATTGTGTGCGATTGAGTCAGGTGACCGACTGAGTGTATGCGATTGTGCGTGTTTCGCACGACTGGAGTCCAATCGCACGAATGAAGGTTCAATCGCACGAAAGTAGCTAATTCGCACGATTGAGGATTGATTCGTGCGCATGGAGGTTGGATCGTGCGAATGTGTGTGTTGTGTGGTGCGACTGAGTCCAATCGCACGAATGAAGGTTCAATCGCACGAAAGTAGCTAATTCGCACGATTGAAGGTTGATTCGTACGAATGGAACGTGGGTCGAGCGTTTGGTCCCGTCGTGTGTCTGAGGATGCGTGTGTCCGCTTGTGTCTGTGCTACCCACGACCAAACCGATACAACCCGAACCGACCAAACATTACTATACGCTTTATACATGTCATTAACGCTTGACCAAACTGTCAATAGGTGTTTGACCGATCATTGCATTCAACTGTTGGAATCTCGACCTTTCATACTTACCCTTAACATGTGAGTTTCGTGGCCCCTCTTTATGCTTATACTATTTTACAAACATTTACAAACATGGGGGAAAAGTATGCTCGCCCATTTTCTATGCTGTAAACATACATACAATTTTCATACAAGGAATCAACGTGATACTGTGTTGCAAGTACTTATCTGATACATGCTTGGGTCTGCTGTGTGGTTCTATCTTTGCAACTATTTAATTCCAGTGTGGGAACCGACGGTTAGGTATTGGTAGTACTACTGGGTTGACACCCCCACCCTCGTGTTGGTATACTAGTTAGTACCAACAATAGCCAGGTACGGGTCTTGGGTGAATATACGCCGACAATTTCTTTGTGTACGTCGCTAGGTTTGGTTGCAAAGCTCATGTCATGTGATTTTACTTGTGTATATAACTGTATTCACGGTATTCCATATCATTTACTTATACAGCATCACTTACACTTTTGTTACTTAAACCTGCGAGCTCACCAACAATTTGTTGACCATTTTGAGCATATCTTTTCAGGTGATCAAGCTAGCTGAGGTTCTAGGTGTGCTGCCTTAGTGGAGACCCTAGGATGCATTTTCTTGGTCTAAACATGTTTTACAAACAGTTACTTTGAACAATGTTGAACTGTGTAAACAATTACAATCTTTGAAACTTGTTCCCGGGTTGTGGGAATTTACATTACAATTTCATCTTTATGTGATCATGTGAATCGTTTATCTTGTTATGCTTTTGGCTATGTTGTCGTGGACATTGACTATACACGACACAAGTCCCCTTGTTGTCGGGTGTCGTCATGACACGCTTGTCATCATTTTATTATTGCATCTCTATCGCTTACCATGTGTTATGACGATTCCCGTTTGTCGCAACCCCGTGTTTCCGCTCTTAGCGGGGGTGTGACAGACTGGTATCAGAGCCATTGGTTATAGAGAATTAGGCAATACACTTGACCTAGACTATAACCTAGGAACCTTCATGTAGATTGCATGCCAGGGTTGTGTGCATTTTGTATCTCATACGTGTTCCTCATTACTTGTTCGTTATCTATCTATTTCGTGATCTTTCCACCCTATGAGAGAGCCTTGTGCTCACTCTTTTATGGGACGCTCCTATTAGATTTTCCGTTCCCTCTGCGCGCCAAGTTATCATAACCAAATTCGGGTATTGAGACCCGAAGAGATCTTCACAGATCATATACTGCGCTGACCTTGGATACTGAGACCGACCCGAGGAGGTTATGTCTGAGTCTTTAAGGATGCGAGATAGGCAACCTCCACCAGACTATACGTGATTACATGCTGGGCTCTCAGTTGACCTGATGGATTATTATGGATATGATGTAAAGGAAAGTCGGATGTCATGTAACGGATCGGGCATCATTCTCGGTACATCGTGGGTGTGGTGGGAACGCTGCGGGGAACCCTATATATAAACACTACCGGTATACCGAGAATATGCTTGAAACGGGCTGCATGGTGATCTTGACCGACCGGAACATGAACATTGGAACTTGATAATACTTGGTATCGTTATGGTGACTAAAGCTTACATGTTATCTCTTTTATGAATAGAACATGCCGCCTCGAAGATCTACTCACAGTAATAGTAGCAGAATTGAAACCCCAAGAGGCAGAGGCAGAGGCAGAGGCAGGGGAAGAACCCCAAGTACAAGTGATGCTCCTGCCAGTAACAATCAAGGAACAGGGAACACTGATGTGGCAGCCCTGATCGCCCAAAGGTTGGCCGCACTGATTCCTACTATCGTGGCCCAAGTGAGCGATGCTCTTCAAAATTCTCACCCCCACGGGGACGGTGGCAACGATATGAGGATAACGGTAACCCGACTGGGAACGAAAGCAATCAGGAGACCGGAAATGGTGGTACAGCCGGTAACGAAACTGGAATTGTTAATGAGACCGGGGTTGTGAATACTAGACGGGGATGTTCGTACAAGGAATTTGTGGCTTGTAAACCACGAGAGTTTGATGGCAAAGGTGGAGCCATAGCTCTGACCAGATGGCTTGAAAAGATGGAGGTCGTGATCGACATCAGCGAATGCCTTGACAACCAAAGAATTAAGTACGCCACTTGCTCACTACAGGGCAAGGCACTGACATGGTGGAACACTCAGATTCAGGCTAGGGGAAGAGAATCCACGATGCAAATGTCATGGGATGAGTTCAAGGCCCTAATCACCGAGGAGTATTGTCCTCTCAATGAGATGCAAAAACTTGAGCATGAGTTCTGGAATCATGCCATGGTGGGGGCTGGGCACGCAGCTTACACCGATCGCTTTCATGAGCTAGCAAGGTTGGTTCCGCATCTAGTCACCCCGGAATCAAAAAGGATAGAGAGGTACATTTGGGGACTTGCGCCTCAAATCCGAGCAATGGTAACCGCTACCGCTCCTCCTACTATTCAGAGCGCGATTCTAAAGGCTGGCGCTTTGACGATGAAATGGTGAGGACGGGAGTTTTGGGTAAGGAGCAGAAAAGAGAAAGGATTTTGGGGAAACGAGCCGGTCGAGTGCCGGGAAGTTTGACAAAAGAGCCAAGACAACCAGAAACTTTGTGGCAGTGACGCAGGGCAGGAGAGAGTATGTGGGTCCGCACCCCAAATGTGACAAGTGCAATTATCATCATCCCCCAGGAACGCAGTGCCGGGTGTGCGCGAACTGTAGACGCCCGGGGCATCTTGCAAGAGACTGTAGAACAGCGCCGAATATGGTTGCACCGGTCAACGCGGTTAACCCCGCCGGGAATGCAAGGGCTTGTTATGAGTGTGGAAGCCTCGATCACTACCGAAATATGTGCCCCAGGTTGAATCGGGCACCGGGTCAACAAGGAAACAACCAGCAGCAAGTGATGGCTATAGCTGGAAATCAAGGCCCGACCAATCAGGGGAATACAGCTCGGGGACGTGCATTCGTCATTGGAGCCAACGATGCTCGCCAGGACCCGAATGTTGTCACGGGTACGCATTACTCAATAATCACTTTGCATCTATATTGTTTGATACTGGAGCAGACAATAGCTTTATATCTTCTGAGTTTGTGCAATTGCTTGATTTGAGCCCTAGTAGGCTAGAAACTAGCTACTCTGTAGAAATGGCCAACGGTAGGGTTGTTCAGGCTGATGAAATTATTAGAAAGTGCTCGATAATGTTAGAGACCACACCTTCGATATAGACTTGATACCCTTTGAGCTAGGAAGTTTCGATGTGATTGTGGGAATGGATTGGTTGTCAAAAACGGGGCCGAGATTGTTGTCGAGACAAGGTAGTGCGAATCCCTATGTCAGACGGGGAGTACTCAGAGTTCAAGGAGAAAGACCAGGGAGAAACTTAAAGCTTATTTCCTGCATGAAAGCACGCGGAGCTTACGAAAACAATGCTACTCTTTTCTGGCTCATGTGGTGGAAAAGAAAGAGGAGGAACAGGAATTGACAAATATCCCTATAGTGCGGGATTACCCAGATGTATTCCCAGATGACTTGTCTGGTTTGCCTCCTCCACGACAGGTGGAATTTCGTATTGATTTGGTTCCTGGAGCTACACCGGTAGCAAAGACACCGTATCGGTTGGCACCGTCTGAAATGCAAGAATTAGCTAGCCAGTTACAGGAACTACTGGAGAAGGGTTTTATTCGGCCGAGTCACTCGCCTTGGGGAGCACCAGTGTTATTTGTCAAGAAGAAGGATGGGTCGTCCGTATGTGCATCGACTACCGTGAGTTGAACAAATTAACTGTGAAGAATCGGTATCCTCTCCCCAGGATTGACGACCTGTTTGATCAGTTACAAGGAGCTTCGTATTTTTCCAAGATCGACCTTCAATCTGGATATCACCAACTAAGAGTTTTCGAGGAGGACATACCGAGACAGCATTTAGAACTCGTTATGGGCACTATGAGTTCTTGGTCATGCCGTTTGGATTGACTAACGCACCAGCGTGTTCATGGACTTGATGAATCGGGTGTGCAAACCTTACTTGGATAAGTTTGTGATCGTATTCATTGACGACATACTTATCTACTCTCGATCGAAGGAGGACCATGAAGAACATCTTCGAGCAATACTGGAACTATTAAGAGAAGAGAGACTTTTCGCCAAGTTCTCGAAGTGTGAATTCTGGCTGCGAGAGGTGAAGTTTTGGGTCATGTGGTTAACAAAGACGGGATTCATGTAGATCCCGGCAAGATCGAAGCGGTAAAGAAATGGGATACACCCCAGACACCTTCAGAGATACGGCAGTTCTTAGGATTAGCCGGATACTATCTTCGTTTCATCGCGAACTTTTCAAAGATCGCTCAACCGTTGACATTGCTGACTCAGAAAGACAAGAAGTTCGATTGGGGAGATGCGCAAGAACGGGCGTTCCAAACGCTGAAGGATAAGTTGTGCCATGCACCGATATTGTCCCTTCCAGACGGAACTGATGATTTTGTGGTGTACTGTGATGCTTCGCATCAAGGGTTGGGATGCGTACTAATGCAGAAGGATAAGGTGATCGCCTACGCTTCGCGACAACTTAAAGTGCACGAGAAGAACTACACGACTCATGATCTTGAGTTGGGTGCGGTAGTATTCGCACTTAAGATATGGAGGCATTACCTGTATGGAACCAAATGCATCGTGTACACAGATCATAAAAGCCTTCAACATATTCTGGATCAAAAGGAACTCAATATGCGACAACGACGTTGGGTAGAGCTTCTTAGTGACTATGATTGTGAAATCCGGTATCATCCGGGGAAAGCTAACGTGGTGGCTGATGCTCTAAGCCGCAAAGAACGCGTGAAACCACTACGTGCTCGAGCTTTGGGATTGACCATTCAAACAAATTTGAAATCTCAGATCCAAATTGCACAAAGCGAAGCGTTGAAAGAAGAAAACCTTGCGGGAGAAGAATCCGAGAGGTGGATAAACAACTGTTGTGCAAGGACGATGGCGTACAGTACTTCGTGGACCGTATATGGGTACCCAAGTGGGGAGGTGTACGTACCTTGGTCATGGATGAAGCACATAAGACACGATATTCTATTCATCCTGGCGCAGACAAGATGTACCACGATCTCAAAGATCTGTACTGGTGGCCAGGCCTGAAGAAAGACATTGCCACGTACGTCAGCAGATGCTTGACATGCTCGAAAGTTAAAGCAGAACATCAGAAACCATCGGGATTATTACAGCAACCTGAAATTCCCGAGTGGAAATGGGAGAATATAGCCATGGATTTCATTACCAAACTCCCTAAAACGAGCAACGGGCATGACTCGATATGGGTCGTAGTGGATCGAATGACGAAATCAGCACACTTCTTGCCAATCCGAGAAGACTACAAAATGGACAAGTTGAGCGAGATTGTACATTAAAGAGGTCATGACAAGACACGGAGTGCCGGTGTCAATCATCTCCGACCGTGACGGCCGATTCACTTCACGATTTTGGCAAACAATACAGAAAGCAATGGGCACTCGATTAGACATGAGTACCGCCTATCACCCTCAAACAGATGGTCAAAGTGAACGAACCATACAAATGTTAGAAGACATGCTGAGAGCGTGTGTAATCGACTTTGGTGGTAGTTGGGATACTCATTTGCCATTGATTGAATTCTCATACAATAACAGCTACCACACCAGCATGGGTGTGCTCCGTTCGAAGCGTTGCACGGAGGAAGTGTAGATCACCCGTTTGCTGGGCCGAAATTGGTGAAAGTCAGTAACAGGCCCAGAGATCATTCAGGAAACAACCGACAAGATCTTCCAAATCAAAGATAGACTGAAAGCCGCTAGAGATCGCCAAAAGAGCTACGCCGACAATCGTCGAAAGCCTCTAGAATTCAACGTTGGGGACCGAGTGTTACTCAAGGTCTCTCCTTGGAAAGGAGTGTTGGTTGGTTTGGAAAGAAGGGAGTTAGCCCCGAGATACGTTGGACCATTCGAGATTACAGAAAGAATTGGTCCAGTGGCTTACCGATTAAGGTTACCCCAAGAACTCAACGGTGTGCATGATACTTTCCATGTGTCAAACCTCAAGAAGTGTTTGGCTGACGAATCACTTCACATACCCATTGACAATATCAAAGTCGACGAAAAGCTTCATTTTATTGAGGAACCCATTGAGGTCCTGGATCGTAAAGTCCAACAGTTGAAGCGCAGTAGAATACCAATTGTTCGCGTAAGGTGGAATTCGAAACGAGGGCCAGAGTTTACATGGGAACGGGAGGATCAAATGAAACTCAAATACCACACTTATTCGTGGATGACACTCTTGGACCTAACTCCAGCTGAATTTCGGGACGAAACTCTCTCAACTGGGGGATACTGTGACATCCGTCACCTCAAGGTCCGTCGAACGACATAAATAACATGGAAATATTCTAATAATCTTCCTTTTCTTCATGAACTCCTGCTTTATGGATTCATGTCTGCTTATTTTTCCCTTGTGCCTGTACTTCCTTCGAGAACGTGTGTTAAGCATAAAACTTTTATAAATTTCATCACCATTACCACCAAATATATCATTTTTAATTTCGACCATCGTCACTAATAAAACCATTTTAGGCTATCAAATGCCAATAAATACGCTTTTAACCGCAATATAACGAACATTTTAAGATCGTAATCAACCGAAACAAATTTTTGGGAAACTCGAGGGTCAAGTGCAGGGACTAAACTTGTAATTTTGCAAACCTGGGCTGGGTATATAAACCCCATTCCCAGCCATTTATCCTCATCTTCATCTTCTACACCTTCAACCTTTTCTCCATTTTCTCTCTCGATCTAGCACCAAAAATCGTCACGTTGTCGCGTTTTCACTGCCAAATCTTGGTTATCATCGTGTGTACGCATTCCTAGCAGGTAGACAACCTTGCTCAACCGTTTTTGGTTCGGTTTTACTGCTGTGTTTTCTAGGGTTTCGGTGCTCGGGTTCATCCGAGCACATGAGGTCGAGTGGGTGCGTGTGAGGTCTTTCTGCTTGTGTTTCATGTTTGTGTATTTTGTTGAGTGTTTCTGGAAGTCCTCATGGTATAAAAACCACGCTAGAGCAGCTCGGGGGCTGCTCAGCCCGACCACAGTCGCAATTCTGCAGTTCGGGCGACTGGGTCTATCATGCGATTGAGCCGTGCGACTGAGTGAGTCGTGCGACTGAATCATGCGTCTAAGTCAATCGTGCGACTGAGTTGTGCGACTAGGCATGTCGTGCGACTGAGTCGTGCGACTGGGTGTTTGTATGCGATTGAGTCATGCGTATGATGATTGTGTGCGATTGAGTCAGGTGACCGACTGAGTGTATGCGATTGTGCGTGTTTTGCACGACTAGAGTCCAATCGCACGAATGAAGGTTCATCGCACGAAAGTAGCTAATTCGCACGATTGAGGATTGATTCGTGCGCATGGAGGTTGGATCGTGCGAATGTGTGTGTTGTGTGGTGCGACTGAGTCCAATCGCACGAATGAAGGTTCAATCGCACGAAAGTAGCTAATTCGCACTATTGAAGGTTGATTCGTACGAATGGAACGTGGTCGAGCGTCTGGTCCCGTCGTGTGTCTGAGGATGCGTGTGTCCGCTTGTGTGTGTGCTACCCATGACCGAACCGATACAACCCGAACCGACCAAACATTACTATACGCTTTATACATGTCATTAATGCTTGACCAAAACTGTCAATAGGTGTTTGACCGATCATTGCATTCAACTATTGGAAATCTCGACCTTTCATACTTACCCCTTAACATGTGAGTTTCGTGACCCCTCTTTATGCTTATACTATTTTACAAACATTTACAAACATGGGGGGAGTATGCTCGCCCATTTTCTATGCTGTATAACATACATACAATTTTCATACAAGGAATCAACGTGATACTGTGTTGCAAGTACTTATCTGATACATGCTTGGGTCTGCTGTGTGGTTCTATCTTTGCAACTATTTAATTCCAGTGTGGAACCGACGGTTAGGTATTGGTAGTACTACTGGGTTGACACCCCCCCCCTCGTGTTGGTATACTAGTTAGTACCAACAATAGCCAGGTACGGGTCTTGGGTGAATATACGCCGACAATTTCTTTGTGTACGTCGCTAGGTTTGGTTGCAAAGCTCATGTCATGTGATTTTACTTGTGTATATAACTGTATTCATGGTATTCCATATCATTTACTTATTACAGCATCACTTACACTTTTGTTACTTAAACCTGCGAGCTCACCAACAATTTTGTTGACCATTTTGAGCATATCTTTTCAGGTGATCAAGCTAGCTGAGGTTCTAGGTGTGCTGCCTTAGTGGAGACCCTAGGATGCATTTTCTTGGTCTAAACATGTTTTACAAACAGTTACTTTGAACAATGTTGAACTGTGTAAACAATTACAATCTTTGAAACTTGTTCCCGGGTTGTGGGAATTTACATTACAATTTCATCTTTATGTGATCATGTGAATCGTTTATCTCTTATGCTTTTGGCTATGTTGTCGTGGACATTGACTATACACGACACAAGTCCCCTTGTTGTCGGGTGTCGTCATGACACGCTTGTCATCATTTTTATTATTGCATCTCTATCGCTTACCATGTGTTATGACGATTCCCGTCTCGTCGCAACCCCGTGTTTCCGCTCTTAGCGGGGGTGTGACAATCCCCATCTACACTCGCCAGCGTGCTCCTTCCCGCACTTGCCACACTTCTTCAACTCAGCACTAGCTGTGACCACATGTCGGTCACCTATACTCGCCACCTTATTGTTTGGAGTGGCTCTACCATGTCCAAACCGTTTCCCATTCCAGTTCCTCCCATCCCTACTCGTCTTCTTCTCTTCAGCCACTACCACCCCACGCTCATCATATAATCTACCAGCCAAATTAACCACCGACCTAAAAGTGCTCGGCCGGGCAGCGATCATATGCCTACGGATATCCGCCGGCAGCCCCTGGATGTATCTCTTAATCTTTCGTGATAGTGGTGTCACCTGATCGGGCACCAGCCATGCCATTTCATTGAACTTTGTGGTGTACTCTTGGTGTGTCATAGTTTCCGCCTCCAGTTGCAAAAACTCTCTCTCAACCTTGTCCATTTCCCGGTGAGGACAAAACTCCTCGATCACTAACTTCTTCAACTCCGACCATCTCATTCTCCCGATTGCCCGACTACCCTCGGCTTGGACTATATTGTTCCACCAGCACAGATTCGAGTCTATAAATGAATAGGTAGCGAACTTAACCTTCTGGTCTTCTCGGCACTCGCTGATATCAAGTACCGCCTCTATTTCCCTCACCCACCGGTGAGCAGCAGTGGCAGTGCCGTTCCATCGAAAGTAGGGGGTTTGCATCTCATAAACACCCCATAGTTGCAGCCTCGGGTCACCTCCGGCGCAAGCACTTCTTCTTCCTCGTCCTTATCATCAGAGAGAACCGTTTCCGGCTCTGGTTGTTCCCGTCCTCCCAAGGACCTGTTCCTTTCCTTTCTTTCCCCGTCTCTAACCGCCTTGATAAATTCGGTCACCACAGTCAGTAAAATCATCTGCATGACCTGATGAACTTCCTCCACCACCGCCTCCTTTACTGAGGCTCTCAGATTGGTGCTCTCGTCGCCACCCTCTGGATGAGGAGACTCTGGTTCTTCATGAACCACTTTTCTCGACTCTGGGTCTCCCTCTCTTGGGTCGCGGTTTAGAACCGTGACCTCCACCATGAGAGGGCTTTGAAGATCTACCACCAGCCATCTTCTAACACACTGAAAGATTCAAACACCAACACAACCATTCAAGGGAACAGCTCAGTTTATGTCAAGTATAGTAAGTCCCTAATTACAGTGGCCAGTTGTGATTAGCCACTTACTTTACTCTTCATATACAAATAAACAAAAACATACCTCTTCAAAGATGTAACAATCGATTGGAACCCTAGTGGAAATCAATCAATGAAACTTCAATTATAAAATCAAAGACATCACTGGATGGTGCATAATCATATTCGAATTCATATCAGTAATACGAGAAATTGCACAAAAGATTTCATGAAAAAGAAGATGTTGAATCAATAGCAATAAAAACAGATCGCAAAAAAATCATACAAAGAAATCAATCTTATTTCTTTATGCTGAATCAACATCAATAGAAACATTAACAATCGCACAATCAACATCAATAGTATGTCGAATAAGAAATGATAACATTTTGTAACAACATTTGTTGATTTACATTAACATCACAAAAATCATATGAAAAGAGCTTATTAAAACTTACTTAATGAAGAAGAGTACAAATCGCAGATTCTGAATCAATAAGGCGAAGCGAACCTGAATTAAGAACGTATTTCAGAGAATTTGGCAGGATGAAATCGAATGCTTTCTTGGTCTTAAAGTTTTAGCCGGTTGAAAAAGCGGTGATGGCATTTTAGGGTTGGACAGAAGGGAAGAGGGGATATATCGCAACCCGGATTGAAAACGAGTGGGTAAAGGGATCCGTGTGTGTTTTATAAAGTGCAATGTGGAGGTTGAATAATAGTTTGCAAGTCTAGGTACAACAATTCATAATGTCTTTCAAACTTGTAAGCCCTGTTCCCGGGACACTTACAGCTGATAAATCATTGCACCTAAAACATATATGTTTTACATTTAATCATTTATAAAACATTGTAGCGGAAACATAAAACTAGCTTTTTATATCATTACAAATGCTTTTGCAAGTTAATACAAGTGTTCATTTCAAAACATTATTCGTTCGCATTACAATGCAAAAACATTAACAAAAGAATGCCATCCAAGAGAGCTGAGTAGCCGCCTCGTGCCATCCTCAGCAACGTTTACCAGCCAACTGAAAACGTATAAAAGTCAGCGTTGCTGAGTGAGTTCTAGTTTTATAATAAAACATACATAAACTCGTTATTTATTTCCTTTCAGAGCCATACTATACGTTTATATTCGTTCATGATCATACATCATACGTACATACAGATAATATCATTATTATCTTCCATTACTTTCGTTACCCTTCGTTCATTCATTGCATCTAGTGACATGTACATTACCCTGAACATTGTGCATGAAGCGAGTAACTGGGTCTGACGTCTTTCATAGACCTCGAACATTATGCAAGAAGCTGACTCCAGTACCTAGGGAAGTACATTCACCATTTATCCTTTCTTTTTCATTCTGGATCAATGCCATATGCTATACCCCAAACATTGTGTATGAAGCTGGTTACTGGGCCTGAGATCTTTCTTAGATCTCGAACATTATGCACGAAGCTGACTCCAGTACCTAGGGCAAGCAGGAAGAATCCCATACATATGGTCAATCACAAGGATTGGACCCCAGTGTGCATCCTTCTGGGGTAGCTAACCCGCACACAGTTGAGCTAACACTCTTCATTGGGTGTGGACCTCCATACATTTTCTTGCAAGTCTTTTTACGTTCATTCATTCATTAATGCATGCATTCATTCATCATGTTCCTCTTTTATTATCTTTCACTTTACGTTACATAATTTTCAGTTCATTCATTAACTAACACGTAAAGCCATGGAAAGATAAACATATATCATCATAAGGAACATAACATATCATTCATACATCATCATACAGGGCATCATACATACATACATACATCATGTATAACCATGCAACATCATCATCATGCAAAAGCATTAATCATAATGCATAACATGCCCCTCATACCATCTATGACCCCAAAAGTCAACTTATATAGTCCTCCGGGAATCTCCCAAGTCCAAGCCTACTTCACACATTTTCCCCAAAAATCAGAAAATATTTTAAGTCCTTAGGCGGATGGGCACTATACAGGCGCATGGACACTATGCAGGCGCATGGGGAACACTTAGGCGCATGGGCAACTTTCAGGCGCATGGGTACTATTCAAGCGCATGGGTGCTTAGACGCATGGGTGCTTAGACGCATGGGAACCCTAGACGTCTAGACACTTAGTCAATTCCAGCCTAATTTCTAGGCGCATGGGTACTATTTAGGCGCATGAGCCACTTGGGTGCATGGGCCACTTGGGCGCATGAGCACTATTGGGGCGCATGGCCCTACACTTAGTCATTCGACTAACATTTCTAGGCGCATGGACCACTGTTTAGGCGCATGGGCTATACTTAAAACATTCCTAAGGCAAATTTTGGGTGCATGAGCTACTTTTTAGGCGCATGGCTTACACTTAATTCTTTCTAAGGCAATTTTAGACATATGAACACTTATCTAGGCACATGAGTTTCTGTGAAACATGTTTCTAGGATGTTTTCAACCCCAATCATCAAACCCATCTGTCCTAAGCATAATGTGGCTATTCTAACTTGAGTAGCCTAGAAACATTCACGAACCAACATCCAACATACACAATACATACGGGTATTGACACATAAACTTGTAAAATAATTTTAATACGTTTTCAGCCCCAAAGATAGTTTAAAACATATAAAGACCAGGGTCTAGAACTCACCTGGTGCAACTTGGGTGTTCTTCCTTTTAACCCACTTGCAAAGAGTTCAAACACCTAAAAACAACACCAAAAACACACACACCCGAGCATAAACACAACCCATAAGCACCTAAACACATAACCAAGATAAAACCTGTCATAAAAACATAAAAACCTTGACTTCTTACCTTGAATCACCTCTCTTCCTCTCTTCTTCAACCGAGAGCTTTCTCTGCGCTCTCTCTCTAAAACCGAGAAAATATGAGGAGGTGTGGGTGAGGTGGGCGCCATGCCCACCTTTACACCAACTTTTGAAAGTTTTGTCCTTTTTGGACACTTTTAGTCCCTCCACTTAGACTTTATTGTCTTTCTTTTTTTTATGCTTTATATCTTGTCTTTTAAAAATAATCAGTGTTACAAAACTCCTTTTGTCTCATGTTACATGTGACAAACATGGAGAGAATAGCTTGCATCATGAGTTTAGTAGACCAATAAGTAGCATTCGATGATACACCAGGAGTATATAGAAAAACTAGAGCGACGAGATAGAAAGCAAACCTCAATCTCATAACATTCAAACCAGCTTCCTTGGATGCGGCTATGGAGGCCATGGCCTAAGAAATACAAAGGAGATTTAAAAGATTTATAATTGATAGATGAATGTTGTTTTAAATAAAAAAAGTTGAAATTGAGAGAGGTTTGGGTGGGTACCTCTTGAACATGAGTGGAATCGAGCTGACAATCTTCGACATGGTCAGTGATTTGTTAAGAGCCTTTCTCTGTTGCTGTAAATCCTTCGAGTCTTCGACTCTCTCCCCCTCCGTCGCCATTACCCCGATGATCCCATCCTCCACCTGCAATTCCCCCTTTCCATTTCCCTCTCCCTCTCCTCTCCCCCTCCCCTCTCCCTCTCCCTCTCCCTCTCCCTCTCCTCTCCCCTCCCTCTCCTCCTCTCCCTCTCCCTCTCCCTCTCCCTCTCCCTCTCCCTCATCCCCTCTCCCTCTCTCTCCCTCTCCCTCTCCCTCTCCCTCTCCTCTCCCTCTCCCTCTCCCTCTCCCTCTCCCTCTCCGCTCCCTCTCCTCTCCCTCTCCCTCCTCTCCCTCTCCCTCTCCCTCTCCCTCCACTCTCCTCTCCCTCTCCCTCTCCCTCCTCTCCCTCTCCCTCTCCCCTCCCTCTCCCTCTCCCTCTCCCTCTCTATCTCTATTTCGAACCAAACCCCCCTTTAGGCCCAACTAAATCAATCAACTTTCATTTCTTCTTTATAACCATATATTTCATACATTTCATACATACATGATAAACCGTTACTTACATATTAAATAATTAATAAAAAAGACAAGATATTTCATTATGTTTCGGCCAGTCATACTAGCAACCTTTGTTTTACATCTATAAAATATATAGACAAGAACAGTGCAGTTTCTTCGCCACTAAGTTTCTTCATCCATTGAGTTCGCTCCTCCGTACTAGACCCCGACCTAGTGTTGTAAAACTCGGCCGAGCACTCAGGGTGTACTCGAAACTCAAACATATACTGAAACG
Source organism: Flaveria trinervia (assembly GCA_025506515.1). Taxonomy (NCBI): domain Eukaryota; kingdom Viridiplantae; phylum Streptophyta; class Magnoliopsida; order Asterales; family Asteraceae; genus Flaveria; species Flaveria trinervia. Next base: position 32,061 of record JACCIX010000524.1, on the reverse strand, counting down.
ACTTTCTTCAACTCAGTATCATAACTTGGAATCGGTCAAAATCGGTCCAACTCAGACCTACTTGGAGCTAGGTGGCCCTACTCGGAGCTAGGCGGCCCGACTCGGAAAACTCGGATTTTTGCTATTTTTCGTCAATTTTCACTATTTTCATCATTTTTTTTTTGGATTTTTGTTCTTTTTTATGTTAATAATTGAAAGAAGCTATTAAATAATTGTAGTGTCGATAATCTATACTATATTAATATGTATATAGAAGGGTAAAGATGTCTTTTCACTCAAAACTCTTAAAATTATGAGATGTACAACATTTCTAGCATATGTTACAAGCTAATGAAGCATCAATCACTAAAGACCCTATATATGTAAGGTCCCGTTCCCGGGCACCTCACAGTTGGTCATTCATTGCACATAAAATATTATAAAACGTACATTTATTTTGCAGCGAAATTTAAAACTTTCATTAATAACTAAAAAATGTCATTTCATTCATTACAATATTTGTTTTCATCTCAAAATACAAAGACATGTAAAATACGATGCCAGCCTCAACATGATCCCGGTAGCTTATGCATCCATGCTTGCAACTCCTCAGCATCAACATATACCTACCAACTATCATGCATACAAAAGTCACCGATGCTGAGTGAGTTCTAGTTTTTATAATAAAATACTTTACTTTCGTTAAAACCGTCCTTTACTTTATTTCAAATCATACTATACTTTACAATCGTTCATGATCATACATCATACGTGCATACAGATAATATCATTATTATCTTCGTCATTACATTCGTTAACTTCATTCATTCAACGTATTACATTATTGTTCACTTCTCTTTCTAGATCCGTCAGACTTTACCCTCTTCGTGGCACTCAGCCACGATTACTGAGGTCGAATGACAAGGATCCTATTCAGTATGTTATTACGATAATTAATTAACGTTCATTTCATACTTTGTTCTTTCATACATTATCTTTCGTTCATTACTCTTTATTACTCGAATCTTGTCTCATGCAATATCCCCGACTCATGCTCGAAAGCTGGTGCTGTGTCGGGGCCTGTACACATACCCCCAACTCACGTCCGAGTCCGAATACTGACACAGCACCGGGATACACGACAAAGATCCCATATGAGTCAATCACAAGGATTGAACTCTATCTGAGTCTGTTGCAACATAAAGTTGCTCACCTCATACCTATGCTTCGCTTTATGCCACACCCCCGAAGTTATACGTAACTCGGGTAACCATCATATATTCACCCCTAACATTATGGATAACAACACCCCCATCGAAATGGGTAACAACACCCCCATCGAAATGGGTAACAACACCCCCACCGAATTGGGTAACAACACCCCCATCGAAATGGGTAACAACACCCCTATCGAAATAGGTAACAACACCCCCACCGAAATGGATAACAACACCCCCATTGAAATGGGTAACAACACCCCCACCGAAATGGGTAACAGCACCCCCATGGAAATGGGTAACACCACTGAAGGTTAGTCACAAAGACTGGAACCCTTGTGTGCACACTTTAGGATTAGCTGAACCTCACGCGGTTGAGCTTAAGGCATTTAGAGCCATGCACTTCACTATACTTTGCTTGCAAGCCTCTCACGTTCACGTTCATTCATTAATACATGCATTCATTCATTATGTTCCTCTTTTCATTATCTTCCACTTTACATTACATAATACTTCATTACATTCATTAACGTTCAACGCAACGCCAAGGGAAGACATACATACATAATAAGGAACATACATAATCATAAACATACACCATCACCATGCGGGCACATCATACATACATAACACACATCAAACATAAACCATCACATCATAACCAGGCCTATCTCCCCATATTACCCCTTAAAAACCACTTAGAAAACCTCAAGTCCAAATTGGGCGCATGGGACCTTCCAGGCGCATGAGCATAAAAATTCTAAGTGTAAAACAGTCTGGGCGCATGGGCACTATTTGGGCGCTTCTGCCCTGTTCGGGCGCTTTTGCCACTATGCATGCGCATCAACACTTAGCCGTTTCAATCACTTTGGGCGCATGGCACTATTTAGGCTCATGGAACTATTTAGGCGCATGGCCAACACTTGGGCGCATGACCAACCCTTAGACGCATGACCAACATGTTGGGCGCATGACCAACCCTTAGACGCATGGCCAACATGCTAGGCGCATGGGCCACTATTCATGTTCATCAGAACACACTGAAATATTTTCTATGTTATCATATTCACCCGATTACCACTCTAATCATACCCAAACACAGATCTAACATACTAAGGACACCTAAGCATGCTAATCATCATCACTAACCCATAAGCCAACTCTAAAACATACATACATGCATACATCATTCGAACATAAGGCTGTAGACCCACGATTACTTTCAAAATGTTACTTAGTATGCATAATAGCCCCAAACAAGTTGAAAATCAGTAAAAGAGGGGTTCTAGAAACTCACTTTGAGCACCCTTGAGCAACACTCTTCCAGTTCGAGACCCACCTTCGATTCAACTCTTGAATCCAGAAAACAAACACTTTGCAGCTGCTTCTTCCTCTTTCTCTCTCTAGAACCGGGGCTTTCTCTCTCTAGAACTGGGGCTTTCTCTCTCTTCCTTCTTCCTTTCAGCCGGATGAAGAAGATGGAGAGGAAATGGGCGACCATGCCCCCTTTAAACCTTAAGGTAAAAAGGTTTTGTACTTTGTACACTTTTTCCCCTTCCACTTGTGCTCATTATCTATTCTTTCTATTTACTTTTCTTTTCCTTTCGTTTAAATAGAAATTCGGGGTGTTACAATATAAGGCTTTCATGAAAGAACAGTGCTCACAACACAAGATCGATTTTCTTCTTTATGAAAGAAGAAGGTCATCAGTTCGTCTTTTCTTCCTCAACACCCTATAGCATGAAAAGAGAAATGATCTTGGCTTCTTCCTCAAACGATTTTGTGCACTAGCAACGTGAAATGGGCAGGTGATTTGAAATTACATTCTCTCCTATAAAGTCACACGTTCGATTCTACACAAGAAGCATCATACGATTTGGTGCACTCATGTAAGTAACATTGTAACACGCGGTTATTTATTTATTTTGAATTCGACCAAGGAAGAAAAGAAATAAAGTCAAAAGTCGGGAACCAAACTCGCCAATGAGAGAAAGTTGGGAAAGTGGGAGTATTTAAGGGAGAGGGCAACCTTTACCCTCTCCCCACACCCACCAAAATCAGCCAAAGAAGAGAGAAGAAAAAAGAGGAAGAAAAATTGGTTCGGATTGGTTCGAGTGGCCAAAATCGTGAGAAGCGAGTCAAATCAAAGCTCTTCTCGTCGTGGTCATTTGTGTGAGTTCTAGGACCCTTCCTTTAAATGTTTTTGAATGATTTGGGGCTGGAAAACATCTAAAAATCGGTTTTTTAAGTGTGTGCATGTTTGACCCGTTTGTGTATGTGTATGTGTGTGTATGATCCGTTTGAGCCTTGTTTGTGAGCTTGTGTGTGCTTGAATGGTGTTGTGGTATGCATCCCTAAGGTTTAGGATGGTCGATTAGCAGGTAGAATACTTTGATATTGTAACACCCGGCTATTTCTTAAAAAGAAAAGAAAGAATAATAGATGAAGAATAAAAGAAAGAAAGGCAATTAAGTCAAGTGGAGGGACTAAAAGTGTAAAAAGGACAAAATATTTGAAAAGTTGGTGTAAAGGTGGGCATGGCCGCCCACCCTCACTTCACATCAACATCTTCTTCGGCTTTAGAGAGAGAAAGACAACAGAGAGCAGAAACTCTCGGCTTGTGGAAGAAGAAGAAGTGGTGAATGAATTCAAGCTAAGAATTCGTGGTTTTTTGCATGTTTATGACGGGTTTTATCCCGTTATGTGTTTATGTCCTTATGAGTTGTGTTTGTGCTCGGGTGTGTGTGTTTTTGGATGTTGTTTCTAGGTGTTTTGGACTCTTTTGCAAGCGGGTTAAAAAGGAAGAACACCCAAGTTGCACCAGTGAGTTCTGGACCCTGGTTTTTACTTGTTTTCAAACATCTTTGGGGCTGAAAACGTATTTAAATGATTTTCCAATGTTTGAGTATGTATGCCCGTATGTATTGCGTATGATTGGATGTGATTCCTGAATGCTTATAGGTTATTCATGTTTAGAATAGCCACATTAAGCTTAGAACAGATGAATTTGATGATTGGGTTGAAAACATACTGGAAATATGTTGAACAGAAGGTCCATGCGCCTAGATAAGGTCCATGCGCCTAGATAAGGCTCATGCGCCTGAAAATGCCTTAGAAAAGAATTAAGTGTAATCCATGCGCCTAAACAGTAGCCCATGCGCCTAAGATTACCTTAGAAATGATCAAGTACAGCCCATGCGCTGAACAGTGGCCCATGCGCCTAGAAATGTTAGCCAGACGACTAAGTGTAGGGCCATGCGCCCCAATAATGCCCATGCGCCCAAGTGGCTCATGCGCCTAAGTGTCCATGCGTCCGAATTACTCATGTGTCTAAGTGTCCATACGCACAAATAGTGCCCATGCGCCTGAATAGTTCATGCGCCTAAAGTGAAAATGTTTAAGTGTTGGCTGATACGCCTACATAGTGATGAAATGCCCGAACAAGGCTCATGCGCCCAAATAGTTCCCATGCGCCTAAGCACTTAGAAATTTTTACAGAATTTTTTGGGAGTCTGTGCTTTAGGGTTTTGACCTAGGTTGACTAAGAGCTTATTAATGATGATGTTTCATGCATGATATGATTGCTTATGATTGTTCCTTATTATTGTTATTGTTATTATTATTATTACTTATAGTATGTGACTTTACATGGTATGTTATTATCGTAACGTAAAGTATATCATAATAATAAAGTGAAAAAGCAATAAATAAAAGAAGAGGACATTAATGAAATGTTAACAAGTCTTGCAAGCTTACAGGAGGTACACGACCATGTTGTCGTTAGCTCAACTGTGTTGCGGGTTAGCTACCCTATTATGCACACAGGGTCAATCAATTGAGATTGGCAGGACCTTTGCAGTGTGTCCTGGGTGATTGGGTTGGCCTTGTACATAGTACACAAAACCTTTTGAGGATACAGTTGACCCTTTCGGGGGATATAGTTGACCCTTTCGGGGGATACAGTTGACCCTTTCGGGGGATATAGTTAACCCTTTCAAGGATATAGATGGCCCATCACCCATTTTCCATCTCGCATATAGTTGGGGTATTGCTCACTGGTCCATACAGAAAGTGAAACATAAAGATAAAAGTTTACAGAACAGACAAGTCATACAGTAAAGAGAACGAACAATATTTGTTCATATAGTTGATGCATGCTCGCATATATAGTACAGTGTTGTATTTTAAAGAAAATAGTATTTTCTTATACGACATATAGAAAGTATTTTTATTACTTATAAAACTAGAGCTCACTCAGCACTGTGACATCCGGTAAATTTCCGTTACCAAACTCCGTTAGTTCCGTTAAGTCTTGTATACACGTGTCGTGAGCACACACTAGTTTTCGTTTAACGTTGGTGACCTAATAATAATGAATAATGTTAATTTGATGTGAATCTAAGTGATTATGTGAGTATTGGGTTATGTTTATGTGTTTACACATTTATAAAAGGTTAATTAAAGAATTTATCGCGTAATGCGGAAACGTGCCTATTTATTCGTATGTCTTGTGTTTTTATAAAGATAAGATATATAATGAATTTTATAAGTTTATATCTTTATATTATGAAGTTAAAAACACTTACAAAGAGTTTAAAGCTTAGTTTTTATAAAATACAAATTACAAGGGTTAAAAGGGTAAATATGTAAATTAAAATTTAACAAAACAACCCAAACCCTAATCCCCACCCAAAAGCGGCCGCGATCAAACTCCTCTCCCTCTCCATCTTCGAATTCGACCAAGATCAAGCAAAGAAACACGACATTGGTTCGATTTCAAGGTTTAGAACACGTTGGAAACATCAATTTCAAGCAATTACACGTTTAAAGGTTAGGTTTTTCGAGTTTTTGTGAATGATTCATTAGGGCCGAACCTTGGATTCGAAATTGATCCTCATTAGGTCGAATTGGATGTTGATGATGATGTTTATATGTTAGTTAGGTTGAATGCATGTTAGTTAACGTCGATCATGGATGAATTACATGTTGTTAGTGGGTTAATCATGGGTTTTGATTCTAGTCAAACCCTAATTCGATTTTGGCATGATTATGGGTGAATGATGGTTGTTTGATGAATGTGTGGTGATTAATAAGTTGTATAAATGTTAGAAATCATGAATCTTGCAAGAAATTGATGATTTAGGGTGATGTTCATAGGTTACTAATAATTGTAACTTTATTTGCATGAAATGTTGAACTATGGATGTTATGATGTTATGGATGTGTTCATGGTGATAATTAGATGTTAGATTGTTGTTGTGATCATTGGAAATTCAAGAAAACATGTTATAGTTCATACATTACTAAAGATAGTAACTTTTGGATATGAATTGGTGAATTATGATGTTTGGATGTGGTTGATCATGCTTAGATGTTAGTATGAGCTTGAATTGGTATATTATTGATGAATTCATGTATGCTTTGGATGTTTGATAGATTTTGGGATGTTCTTTCCCAAAGGGAAACTTTATTTGTGTAAACGTTGAAGTATGATGTTATGATCATGTTTGGGATGATAGGAGCCTGCTAGTATGTTCAAGGATAAATTCTAGTGTGATAGAACGTGTTAAATTAGTTGTATGGCATGCTTGGATAATCAGGGTGATATTTGGACTTTGGTGATCATGTATGGTTTGGATTGTGTGTAGTAGTAGGACATCATGCTTGGGTCTGGTAATTGATTGTTGTGATGTTGTGAATGCAATGCATATGTTTAAAGAATATGGTTATGATCATTATACACGCGTGCGGATCTGAGGCCCCTACTTAGTAGGATTGGCAGGGTTTAGGATGTGAAGTCGTGAGTGGCTTCACATGGCATGTGATGAATGGTTGAACTTGGGTGACGTGTTAGTTGTATTATGACTAATGGATATGTTAATGTTCTAGATTCGCATGACTGTATAGTACTTGATTGTATGATGATCTAAGTGATACACCTGGTTGATATAGCATACGTATGATACTATTTGAATGTTAATCATGTATGTTGTATGTGCTCATTGGCTTTATTTGAATTATAACTCATAATGTCACCAACGGGTCAAACGGGTCAACTAGTTCAAACGTGTCTCTTTTTCTGGAAGCTTGAGTCTTTGGTTTTGGTATGATTAGGGTTTCACATGTCTTTTATTTACACGTACTTATGTACTCACATGATCTAGGTGACCTTTGAAGGTTGGCTATCCTCTCGTTTCTCAAATAAACCCTAAGTACTCTTTGCATACATCAGGTGAGTTCATGCCCCACTCTTTATCTAATCTCCTTTGGGGGGGAGATAGCATACTGGTATTTATACGAACGCTTTTATTATTTAAGTTGTGTATAATATTAATATAGTGCTGTTTACCATGGGAAAAGTCCTCACACTTTTGAATTGTTAATATTTAATAGCGGGGAACTTGGGTAGTACTACTGGTCTGACGAGCCCCACCTGTGTGACTCGAGGTCAACCGGGTGCAATTTGTTCTATTGAACATTGTCACGACATGGTAAGTCGTGACAGGAGGCAACAACTATCACAGTCAGCTTCAATTGCAAAATCACTATGTATTAATATTTACTGATAATAGACTAGCTATCTATTACCATACACTGCTTATATATACCACAACTGTTTACATGTTTATTGAACTCAAACTCTTGAACTCACCAACCTATGTGTTGACATTTTAGTATGTTTTTCTCAGGTCCTTAGCTTGCTTGCCATAGGAGCATTGCATGGTTCACTGCATTTTAAGACACGATTCTTCAAGACAATTTAACATTTTAACAATTACGGTTTACTCTTTTGGGTTGGCACTTGTTTTGCCATAGTTATACTTTATTGACTTGGGTTGTTTTCAAAACGCTTCCGCATTGTTTAAAGTTTGTATTTTGGTTGATTTTGTTTAAATTATGGCATTTAGAGTCGTTCTGAGTAACTATTGACTGTGATCCTGGTTTGTTCACACGCCTCGCGGTAAAACTCCGCAAGTGGATTTTGAGGGTGTGACAGCAACGCTGACTTTTAACATTTTCAGTTGGCAGGTAATTATTGCAGAGGATGGCACGAGGGTGAAGCTACTCGGCAAGGAATGTCTGACATTCATTCATACTCTGTGTTGCTGTTGTTTTGTAATGCATATAAACAACCCTTTTGTAAACAGTCAATGATGATTTATTGCTTAAGAGCAGTGTTTTAAATGAAGTGAATGGCTTTTGATAAATTATTTCCGCTGCTTAAGCTTGTTTAATTGTAATATTTAATGTTTTAATTGCTATGAGTGACAACTGTGAGGTTTCCGGGAACGGGGCCTTACAGATATTGTGATTACTATATGTTAAGCAAAAGCTTACTTGTGTTTTGGTTATACAGAGACATGCACACATATTGTATTTGGAGTTTAAGTCTTCAATTTGTAATTTGATTGTTTTTTAAGTTTTTTAGTTCAAGAATGAAAGTATCTGAAATCCTGTTTATCACTACTGCTGATAACCTTCTTTTGGAGTAGTATTACATGATATAGACGGTCCTTGTGCCATACATTTGTATGTTTTGTTATAATTCGACACACCCGGTTACTTATAAACTTGAGTTTCCATCATATAGTCTTTTTATTATCTTTCATCTTTCAATATTAGATGATATGTGAAATAAGTTATTATTTCATGGCATTTTTTGAATATATATTTGTTGTTTTACAGCAAAGATTATTATTTATCATTTGTAATGCCATTCTTATTTTCTTAATTTGCAAAATTATAATGTCAATTATAATATGTTGCTACATATTTAAGCATACATCTTATTTTGAACACGTATTCTTGTCATCTTCATGATTTCCAGTGATTTAAGACACACATAATATCTCTATTAAGAATTAGAATAACATAATAACTATTTTAATACTAGTAATTATACCATTAAAAGGAATCTTTTCAAAAAATACCATTAAAAAGAAACAGAAAATAAGCATATATAAGTGTTAACTAGATTAGAGCTCATATATTACATGGGTGGATTAAATAAAACATATTTAAGTCATTAGTTTTATGAATGTTTTATTTTTAAATATTATTATCCATTAATAAAATAAAAATATAATGAATATTTAAAAGTTATAACACATAATGAATTAGAATTATTACTTTATATTTAATATGTATTAATAAATTATAAATTAACTACATTTATATTTTATCGTTTAGTAGTTTAGTTCACTTATTTACAATAATATCATTTAATATGAGAGAGAAAAGAAACATAAATATAATATATTTTTTAAACATTTTTAGTTAAAAATGAAAGTCAAATTAATTGTTTTTATAATTTTTGTATTATTATGAGAAAGAGGCGTGAAAATGATTTTTTGAGATGGTAGTTGAATGACACGTGTCATATGATATACTAGAATGATGACACGTGTTTTCAAAAAATCTTTTTTTATTATAGGTTATATAAATATAGATTATATAGATATAGATTATATAGATGCAATAATTGTTTGATAAAGAAACAAAAGCAATAACGTCAATCAAGTAATAAAATCCCTCATGCAATACTTTATTTGTAAAACTAAATTCAAATTTAATTACCATTTATTCATACTATAATCCTACATTAATATAATTTATCAACATTAAAATTTACCAAAAATAAACATTTCAATCATTATAAGTCATGCATTATACAGTCGTAAACGATAAAATTAGAATGCATGTATATATTTTTAACAAATTCAGATTTTTAGAAATTTAGATTTTTAACAATTTAATCTATGATTCAAAATGCTTATAAATTACCACTCTTCTTATATGCATTACTAAACAATAACTTAAATCAAATATTTAAAACCCACAATATAATATATTTTGTAAACTTCCCTCCGGTATTATATGGAGAATCATATTTATATAAAAGAAATGTTGTGTATATATATTATTTGAAATTTGAAAAAATAGAAATGTTTTGTATATATATTATTCGAAATTCGAAAATCAGTTTCCAAAATATTCAATCATTATGTATCTTATGCATTTATAAATTAATGATTTATAAAACTAGTATCATTCACATATTTTTAAAAAATTCAAATGTTTGACATTTAATTTATAACTTAAAAATTCAAGAATTGGTTTGTGTTTTAAGCAACATATTTTATACACGGACAACTATATGTTGTATTATCAAGAGTTACGAGACAAGACGAACTAAAGTTAGTTATACCGAATGATATTATAATAGTAATTTTTCAAGTACAACTTTAAATATTGTATACATAGAGATTTTTATAAATTTGTAAACATATATTGTTTTTTCTTTTTGTATTTAACTATGTAATGTAATTATTTCACTTGATTTATTTAATCTTCTTTATTTTATATAATACAAGCTTAATAATCATTCCTATTAATTCACATTCACATGTTTATATATTATATGATTTTTTTATAGTAACTAATAATTTACAATTATAATTATTTATCATAATTATTGTTAAAATGTTAAATGTATAAATATTTGTTATTAAATGCTGGTGAATAAGCCACTTAACACCTTAAGCAATATTGTTATTGATACTAACTTTGAAGGAACAATTGATGTTACATGATATGATTATTGTTATTACTACTAATTTTTAATTTTTGACTATTATTATTTTTATTTAATTTTTTAACCCGTGTAGCACACGGCTCGTTAGGCTACGAGTGTTTAGTACCTAATTGTATGACAATTGCCTCTAAATGTATCACCTTTTGTTTTTTTAAAATTCATGAATAGAAAAATATTCCCCTTTAAAACTGAAAACCTCCAAGAACATGCATCTTCTACAGTCGGTTTCTAACCATGTATAGGAATGACATGTGTAAAAGGAGGTCGATTTGGTATTAATTTAGAAGCGCGGATCTTGTAACACCCGGTTATTTTTTTAAAAAGACAAGACATGAAGAATAAAAGAAAGAAAAGCAATAAAGTCCAAGTGGAGGGACTAAAAGTGTCCAAAAGGACAAACCTTTGAAAGAGTTGGTGTAAAGGTGGGCATGGCCGCCCACCCTCACTTCACATCACCATCTTCTTCGGTTTTAGAGAGAGAGCAGAGGAACTCTCGGCTGAAGAAAAAGAAGAAGAAAGTGTTAGGACCTGGTATTTGAACGAAATACCTAATGATTAACGTGTAAACCAAACCAAATAATGCGGAATCCTATTTGATTGGCGATCCAATCAGTGAGAACGCACGTAGAATCAATAAAGTATTGAATCAAACGTTAAGAATCTATTAGAAATCGATCTACAGCGTTCTATGAACTTGGAGTATCAACTTGGAGGCTTCTGGACGGCTAGGGTACGTCTGGAGTCGAAATATAATGAATTCTCTCTGTGAACTCGATGATGTTGAATCAAGAGATGGTGTATTCAAGATATCATCCATCATTCGCGTAGCTAACTCATCATTAGAAGAAGAGATAGGGATGTTGAAGGACTTAAAGAAACCATCATAGTCGAAAAAGTAGGCGGGTCCTTTGCCAGTAGGTGGTGTGGTATATCTCTGAACATCAACATTACACCACACTTCTACTAGACTCGTTGAGTTGTTGTAAACTCTCTTGTTCGGTATGTTGTATCCTAAGAAGATTCCTTCATCAGCCTTCTCGCTGAATTTACCTTCTTGAGTCTTCTTCAGAAGTGTACACGGCGCGCCAAATGGTTCGAGATACTCCAGATTCGGTTTGCGTCATTGTAGTAGCTCGTAACATGTCTTTCCGTGGCGCTTGACTATCAGAACTCGATTCAGTGTATACCACGCATTAGCCACTGCCTCATTCCAGAATTGGATAGGCAGTTTCGAGTCTGCCAGCATTGTCCGTACTGTCTCTATCAAGCTTCTGTTCTTTCTCTCAGCAACACCATTCATCTGAGGCGTGTAGGCAGAAGTGAATTGATGCACAATTCCTTTTTCCTTGCAGTAAGCCTCCATCCACTGATTCTTGAATTTAGTCCCATTGTCTGAGCGTACTTGTCTCACCTTCAGCTTGTAGAGAGATTCCAGTGTGGTTACTAACTCCTTGTTTAGGGTTAGGGTTTAGGGTTTAGGGGTTTTTTTTGGATAAAGGGCAAAGCCCGGCAAAAATTTCAATCAAGAACAAACAAGATTAAGGAGGGGCATACCCCCCCGGGATTCGAGGGTGCAAACCAAAACAAACTTTTGGATACCCAACAAAAACCCGAACCCCCAAAAGCCTAGAGTAAGAAACTCTATACAAAAGGTTTACAGCGCAAGTAAGCAAAAGACCCATATAACCATAAGATACAAAATTAACAACCCTAGAGCTACAGATCACAAGCCCAAGACAGAGAGTAGGCCCACAGAACTGGGACAACCCAATACAGCTCTTGAGAACATAGATTCTGCAATTCATCTTCTCATAAGGAGACCATCTAGCTCTATTTCTACAAATGGCCCACCACGGTCCAGTATAGGGGGAGGAGGTTTTGTCCCCAGGCCCAGACGAAACAGCCTTAGGCCGATCCCTCCTCATAGAGCCCACGGCCCACGTAAACATATTAGCCCAACCCATCGAAAACGAGGCCTTAGTCCCCCTACAAAGCTGAATAGGGCCAGATCCCCACGAGAGGGCCCCCTTGCTCGCAGCCCACTTCCCCTTCCAAGTCCATACCCAGACCCCGTAGCCCACAACCTGGGCCATCTTCAAGGGAGTCGGATAAACAGCCCAACCTTTCCAACACCAGAAAAAAAACGCCATGCATGAGGCAACCTACTCTTGGTTTTCGACTTTTTACAAACCCAGCAGCAACAAAGAGCAACTTGCATCATGAAATTGACCATGTTAGCGATACCTTTGTACAGGCCCGAGTAATTAAGCCGTTTCAGCAAGGAGACACCGCGAACGCCCAGGACTCTCGACCAAGAGTTTAACTCCCGCATCTTTGGATGAGCCATCCAGATCTTAGTACTCTATTCCTGAACTTCGGGAGAGACTTCTTATTAGCAGCCCACATCCCCAGCCAAATCCAATCCCAGCTCCCCCACTCCCCGACCTGGACCTCCTTTAAGAGAGGCGGACTAACAGCCCAACCTGTCCAGAACATGAGAAACCGCCTTGCATGAGGCAGCCTGCTCTTGGTGTTGGATGATTTACATTCCCAGCAGCACCAAAGAGCTACCGGCTTCATGATATTGACCTTGTTGACAACACTTTCCCTGTATCTCCAAACCACCCGGCAACACCAGCCAGATTAGAACATAAAGCGGGTGGAATCCCGCGTGCTCCGAAGGCAACCGAGCAAGAAGGTTGACCCCAAAGCAACCCAGCCCTCTTCCCCCCTCCCCCACAAGACGCAATAAACAACAAGACAAAAACTGTAGTGACCGACACAAAGGATTATCAAGTTGATTTTAAATCTCTCGGTCCCTCTCATCCAACCCCTCATACTCTCCCTAACATCTTCCATAATATTCCACATGAGAAGAACCATCACTTTGAGCCTTCTGCATGGGCCAATCCACAGATGTCTTGGATACCCCATATCCGACATACCTCCTTAGTAGCCAAAGAGGGCTTCCATGTTAGCCCCATAAGCCGCAGCCTAACAGAATCAGTAATAATGCGAACCAGCACCGTCGTAGAGCGACAATTAGACTGGTTAGATCTCAAGTTAAGCTCCTGCCATATGTAATATACACACGCACTCAGGGCCAGACGGTTGGTGATACTCCAAATCGAATTGTTGCATTTAAGCGAACACATGTGGCCATGATGTCCTCCCAGCTATCCGGGATAAAGCCCCACTTCGTAGACTTTTTAATAATCCACCAGACTTCTTTAGGATACGCACACTCGAAAAATAGGTGGGAGTGGCTGTCAGGAGAGTTCGAACAAAAAACACATTTAAGGTCCCTCTAAGTACCCCAAGACCCCACAACATCATGAGTTTTGAGCCTGCCTTTAATAGCCAGCCATGTGATAAATGCATGGCGGGGAATATTTTGAGAGAACCAGACCACCTCCACCTATTTCACAGAATCCGTGATGATTGGATATCATGCCATACGGATGCAACACAGAAATCCCTTTCTCTACCATCACGGGAGACCCAGACCAGTCTATCCAGGGAGTTTACCTCAATAGGAGGGCAGGGGTGTGCATCGAGATCCGGTAACCATTGCAGCAGTTGAGGGGGCTATTTCCACTCACCGTCTTCAATGAAATCCGCCACCCTGGCAGTCGAAGACAGACCACATTCAAACAAGATCCTGCGAGGGATCTGTAAAGTGAGGGGCCAATCTGGTGCCAGTTGTCAAACCAGGTCGATGTCCTTTGCCCATTTCCAATTTTATGCATGATATGACCTCTTAAATTGTCTCTGTGCTCAAGGATCTTTTTCCAACTCCAGCACCTATCATGCTTGTTATCAATCTCCCAGAAGTTTCTGCCTTTAATCCGATACGTGTGAATCCATTTAACCCATAGAGACTTCTTCTCTGTAAGAATATTCCAGGTATGTTTGGCCAGGAGGGCTTTATTCCAAATCCTTAAGCTTTTGAGGCCTAAGCCTCCTTGAATTAAAGGGGAGCAGACCTCTTTCCATTTGACTTTAGCCTTACCCCTTTTCATATCACCATGGCACCACAAGAACCCTCGCATGATTTTCTCAATTTCCTTGGAGACCGAAATAGGAATGAAAAACACAGAGGCCCAGTACACCTGAATAGAGCTCAGAACAGACTTAATGAGTTGAAGCCGACCAGCAAAGGACAGAACTTTATTCTTCCAGTCAAGCACTTGGGTTTTGACTTTGTCAATGAGGGCCCAACAATCCTTGTGGTATAACCGAGTGGACAGAAGGGGAACCCCAAGGTATTTCACAGGGAGAACGCCTACACGGAATCTAATTCTGTTACAAATAGCCGTCCTGGTATCCTCTTTAACATTGCCAAAAAAGACCGTACTTTTCAGGATGCTAGGGATAAGACCAGACAAAGCACTAAATTCCTCCAAAGCTTCCATAAGGGTGGAGACCGAATGAACATCACCGTGACAGAACAAAAATAGGTCATCCGCAAAGCATAAGTGCGTCAGCCCCACTTCCTTACACTTCCAGTGAAACTTGAACCTAGGGTCGCCTTTAACCCGCCTGCTAATCATAAGAGAAAGAGCTTCCATGACAATAGTGAAGAGGTAGGGGGACAGCGGATCCCCTTGACGCAGGCCTCTCTTCCCCGGGAAGAAACCCACATGGTTACCGTTGACAACAATAGTAAATGAAGGAGAGGAGACACAGCTCATAATCTATATGATCATGGTCGGGTGGATACCAATGTGGAGGAGGCAATCTTTAAGAAAATCCCACTCAACCGTATCATAAGCCTTTTGGATGTCAATCTTAAAGGCACAGCGACCCGGACCTCTATCACGGTGGTAGTTGCGCATTAGCTCCTGAGTGAGTAAGATGTTGTCACAAATTTGCCTGCCCGGGACGAAAGCACTCTGACACTCATCAATAATCTCCTTCAGCACAACCTTGAGCCACTTAGCGATAATTTTAGTGATACACTTATACAAAATGTTACAACAAGCAATGGGCCGGTAGTCCGAGACCGTGGCGGCCAACTTTGACTTCGGGACAAGAGCCAACACCGTGTTATTTAATTCCCTTAGAAGTTTGCCATTCCGGAAGAAATCCTTCACACCTTTACACACATCCGGGCCAACAATATGCCATGTCGATTTGAAGAACTTGGCATTGTACCCATCCGGCCCCGGGGCCTTATTATCATCGATATCAAAAATCACAGCTTTAATCTCCTCATCAGTCACAGTCCACACCATGTGGCTGGCAGAATCAGACGAAATCTTGTTACAGAACAAACCCACAGGGTCATTCATTGGAGTAATAGGGGACGAGAGCCCGAGAACACTCTTAAAATGTTCTACAAATTGCTCCCCCACTGCATCTCCAAACCATTTATGACCCCTCATATCTTCCACTTCCACTATTCTATCTCTCGAACCATTGCTCCGGACAACATTATGGAGTATCTACAGTTTTGGTCGCCATCCTTGAGCCAAGAGACTTTGGCACGCTGCCGGAGAAAGACAGCTTCATCCAAGACAGCAGCTTTATAGGCCTGCAAGTAATGAATTTCTTCTTCCCGGAGAGCCTCATTGTGAGGATCAGACACAACCTCCGTTTGGATATTCTCCAGCTCACACTTCAAGAATCAGGCTTTTTTGAAAATATTACCTTGAGCAAACTGCAGTTTCCTGAGCGGCTTTTTAAGAAGCTTAAGCTTGGAGATAACCGAGTACATTGAGAACCCTGCAACTTGAGTTTCCCATGTGGTCCGAACCAAAGGGAGAAATTCCGCCTTACTCACAAGGAATTCGCAAACTTAAAAGGTTTGGGGGGGGGACCGAGACGTGTACGGAAAGGAAATGACATGGGGCAGTGATCCGAAAGTAGAAACGGTAAGAACGTGGCATAGGCAAGCGAGTAACGCGCCAAAAAGTGAGCATTGGCCATCACACGGTCAAGCTTTTTAAGCAAACCCCCTGCCTAACCGGGCATTGGTTCCATGTGAACTTCAAACCAGCCATGTTAACATCCTTAATCTCCACCTCATTGAAGCATTCTCTAGCCTCCCCCATACTACAGGACATATCAGAGCAGCCATGGGAGCGTTCGGACGGACAAATCGAGGCATTAAAGTCACCTAACAAAACCCACGGCTGGGAACCAACAACGTGCTTGTGCAGCTTCAGGGCATCCCAGCACTGTCTCCTAGGAATCCTTCTATGATGGCCATAGACAAAGGAGCAATAATGTAACATCTCGTATTTTTCGTTAAATGGAAATTTAGCTTTGTTAAGTTCTTGTAAAGGTCATTATGTCATTTGTGAAATTTTGAGTGCTTGTTATGCATGTTGAGTTAAGTCGGAAATTAATAAAACATTTTGCTAAACATGATAATGATAATAATAATATTAATATTAATAATAATAAAAATGTTAGAAATAATAAAAAGGGTTAATAATAAATTATAATAAAAATAACAATATTAACAACTTAAGTTATAGTATCTATAATATTAATAACAATAATAATAATAATTATTATTATTATAAAAGTTTAAAATTTAAATAAAATACTTAAAAGTTAAACTTAAACTAAGTTCAGGGGTATGTGTGTAATTTGTGAAACTTAAATTTAAAGTTTTTACATAAAATACCAACATCCATAAACTTCAGGGACCAGTTATGTAATTTCAAAAAACCCAAACCGCCCTTTTCCCCCTTTCATACTTTTTTTTCCGGCCAACTTCCGGCCAACTCCGGCGAGCCCTAGAACACCAAAACCATTCGTTTTCGTAACCCAAAACCGTTCGGATCGTTTAGGTTACGTGATTGGACCTTGAATGCATCTAATAGTTGAGGGTAAACATCGGTTACCACTCCATTCGAAGGTATAACCGAAGCACGTTAAGATCCATAACCGTTTGAGCATTAAACTCCAATCATAACCCAATTAACTGAACCAAATCGAACGTTTATCTGATTCTAATCAATTGCAATCATCAATTTCACCTTAAATAAACATAAACATCTCTTTCGATTCTCTCTGTTGATCACGAACTGCAACATACTCGAACGCTATCTTCCGAACATCAAGATTTGAAATCGATAAGGGGCTTTGGATCTAGTTTGTCATACGAAGCTATACACAAGGTTAATTGAGTTATCATCAACGTTTACATCGATTCTGCATCTCCTTCGACTGCGACTTGTTCATCGTTAGGTTCACCTTCAATTCGAACCTGTTCGGGTAAATTACATACATGTATATGCTCGATTAGCATGGGGAACAAAAGCCCCATGATTACAAGCTTTTACATTAACGAATTCAGGTTCAATTTTGAGGATTGTGGAATTAAGGTTCTTAAGGGATTGGGGTTTTCTTGGCGTTTATGTTTTTAAATTTTCAGAACCCAGATGTACCGCGGTTGAAGCCTTGGTTCACTGGTTAGACACTTACCCTTACAATCTTGAGGTCCCGGGTTCGAACCCGGGCTCCCTCATTTATTTTTTAAAAGGCTTTTCAGCCTTAAATTAATTTTAGAAATTTTAAATAAATACAAAAAATAGATTTTGTAAACTTTAAATATTGTAAAAGCAACAAAGCAATTTATATATATTATATATATATATATTATATATATATATATATATATATATATATATATATATATATATATATATATTTAAATAATTTCTTTTAATATTTTAACAAAGATTACTTTTGGTTATTAATTTTTTTTATGAATTGTAAATAGTAAAAGATAAATTACTATTGGTTCAAACGTTTCTTTTAATTATTGATAAAAAAACGTGTTCATTTCGTTTAGTTATAAAACTTTATTTCAATTTATATCTAAATACTTTAAATTATTATAAATATTTTTCTCCTTCATATCTGTGTATAAAAATATAAATATATTCATTTTCAATTATTACAAGAGAACATATAATTGTTTTCCTTTTTTTAAATATCGATGTTTGACAAAAACCCCAAATACCAAATTGAAACCCTAGTTCATTTACACTGTTAATCTTATTATTAACCTAAATCTTGTTATATTTATATATTTAGGTGTGCCTTGTGACGTTTGACCTTGGAACGACATACATTATTCTTATTGAACTTCATTTTATACTTATTTGATATGTGAGTTTTCATTGCCCCCTTTTTATCTTTTCACACTAATTGGGGTGAAACAGGATTACTGATACATAATGCACTTGTAAACGTTTAGACTTGTAAAGTACTTGCAATTCATATTTTTGTCATGGTTATTTGTGTGTTGTAAGTGTTTATATGAGATATATATTTTTGTTTATAATCATTAACTATTGCTAGCCTGGCGACGTCTTTGATCATTGGCCTGACAAGCCTATTTGGTGCTAAAGTCGATGTATTGCCGACTCCTGATGACGTATGCTTGTTCATCATGGGAACCAAATACACTTAGCCAATCTTTTATACTTGTAATCAAGTCGAGGTTTGGTTGTGACGATATGTGTTCTATAACCTTACTTGCTTATGACCTATGACATGAATTGCTACTTGTAACTTTATCATATTATGTATAAAAACCTTGGAAACTCACCACTATTTATAGTTGACCTGTTATTTTTATCATGTTTCAAGAAATCCCCAAGTTTAAAGTGGACTTTTGAAGGTTGCAATGAAACTAGGACTTGGACCTAGTTTAACAATAAAAATGTTATGTTATGTTTTGATTTATGTTTGAACTTATTTCAAGTTTGATACTTATGTTTGTACTTCCTTTTGAAACTTATAATTTAAATATTTACATTTAATTATAGCGTTATGTGGTTGTGAACAATCTTAACCCTCACATCTCGACGTTTCCACCGTCAAGGTTGGGGTGTGACAAATAAAACCCCTGCTGGCCATTAACCAGATCAATGAAACAGTGTATCACTTGAGGCAGCCTCTCCAATATCATAACATTGACAACCGGGGGTCCCAACAAATGATGATCTGAGTACCCCCCACGCATTCGTTGACATTAGAGTCCACCGCCATCTACCACAAATCTTCTTACAAACTTTAACAATATTATAGATCTTAAGATGAGTCTCGAGGATCCCCGCAACGCAAAACTCACCTAAGGCCAGATGTTGTATGATTTGGTTCTGGTTAGTGAGGTTGCCCAACCCCCTAATGTTCCAAGCTGTGAGATTAATCATTATTACAACCGTTGCCATTTTGGATCCCCTTAGATGTCTCAGCACCAGGGGGCATTTCGGTTTCCATACGATTCCTTTCTTCTGAAGCAATACCATCCTCAGCAGGCTCCACTTCTTCAACACAGAATCAATGTCCAGGTTAAGTTCCTGGCAATAGAACAAGAAGTATTCCCATTCTCCTTCTTCCCAATTTGCCTGGTCCGCGGCTTTCACCGAGCTGCATCTGAGAAGTCTATCACGTATGCACCTTTTCTGACCATCATTCATTTCCAAAATCCCTATCCATATCAACATCTACAGATTTAGTTGTAACCCCAGTCAGCCTACAATTGCCACTCAAGACCATAGGCGAGTCTTCGGGAGGGGCCACGGGGACGTTAGGAGGCTAGACAGATGGGGCCATTTTCTTACCCAAACCACGATCCCCACCAACACCAGGAGAGTCTGTAACACTCAATAAAGCACCAAACTGATTAGACGTAGCCACCCCTTGACCAATAGATCCCCCATGGGAACCGGGTTTAGCTATAAGGGCCCCCTTGGCCAATGGAGGCATCTTACGAACGGCCTTCTCCCGAGCAGGGGGAAGACTTCTGTTAGCCTGGAATTCATCATGCAGAATACTCATCTTTAGGGTTTAGGGTTTAGGGTTTAGGGTTTAGGGTTTAGGGTTTAGGGTTTAGGGTTTAGGGTTTAGGGTTTAGGGTTTAGGGTTTAGGGTTTAGGGTTTAGGGTTTAGGGTTTAGGGTTTAGGGTTTAGGGTTTAGGGTTTAGGGTTTAGGGTTTAGGGTTAGTGTTTAGGGTTTAGGGTTTAGGGTTTAGGGTTTAGGGTTTAGGGGTTTTTTTTTTGGGTAAAAGGGCATTGCCCGGCAAAAATATCATTCAAAAAAAATGTTACAAAAGATTTTGGGGGGCATCCCCCCGGAGTTCGCGGGTGAAGACCAAGACATACACTTGGATACCCTATAAAACAGCGAACTCCCAAAAGCCTAGAGTATACAACTCTATACAACACATCTAACCTCATAGAAATAAAATAACAGTACAAACAATTACCATAACATGCCATATTTTGTGATGTAACATCTTGAGAGCAGCAGTGGCACCCTCACTATCTCCTTCATGCGATCTCTTGGGCCAGCCATGCAATCCTCCTTCACAGCCCAAACAGGCCCATCAATACTTGTGGAATGGATACTATCAACATCTTTTTGGTAACCCACATGGCCCATTATCTTGAAACAAGAGGTCCAGTCCAGAATCCAATAGGCCATTATGCTACCGATCCAGAAGAGAGGGCTCAGTCCATAATGCCTTAAGACTCGGCCACTTCCAGCTCATTCCATGGGCTAATCTTAAAGAAGCAACAGCAACATTTTGGTGGGCCTTCCAGATAGATTCAAAACCCAAGCAGTTAACCACATATGTGTCCATAACATGATGCAACCGGCTCTCGAGAGTTAGCCCAGCAGCGGCACAGCAAGTTAAGAGAGCCTATGGCATCAAATGGAAGCTAAGATCGTTCAGCCCCGTATTTTCAATATACTCATAATCATGAACCGTATACGAGTGGGTCCTTACATACATATGCACGTGCCATATTGCAATACCCTCATCGACAAACCAATGCAGGCAAGGCGCCACAGGTCTTCGACTCGGGCAGCAGCTGTCCCGCCCATAGTTGGTCAGCATGCCAGCGTTGTAGATGTTATGACAGTGTCCCACCAAGTCCCTCAAAAACAACAGACACACATGATAATTGGAATTATGCATCTTCATCTTCAACATCCAAACGATAGCCCCTGTGTGGTGCAGCATCGAGTTCCAGTACCTGTACCAACCCCCCTCCCCAATATGTTCCCAACCAATAAAGAGTTAGTAGGTAGCAGAAATTGTAGACAAAGATAGGGGATTTTCAATGTGTAATGTAATCTCTCTCGATTCTCACAGACTCTCATATTGCAATCAACAACCATCAGCGCATGTCCCCCCTCGACCACATCATACTCCAGATTTATCATATTGACCATTTTTTGCATGGTGGCCATTATCAGTATTTCTACACAGCCATTGTTCTTCATTCACATGCCATATCCGTGCAGCCTCCCTAGTAGAAGGGGATTTCTTAACATTCAGTCCAACAAGTCTTAGTCTGACACATCCTTGATAAGATCAGACAGTTTATCAGGGGGTCTACTTTTGGCTTGAAACATCCTCCAATTTCTCTCCTGCCAAATATATAGACACAGGCCCCTAAAATTAATCTGTTGATGACACTCCAGATAGAATTTTTATTCGGGCAAGAGTTTACATAAGCCTGAATGTGAGGCCAACTATCAGGCATACTTTCCCATTTAGAAAACCTTTTCATAGAATTCCCCACCTGATTCGGGAAACTACATTCAAAGAAGATATGTGCATGGGTTTCAGGCATTTGGGCACAGAAAATACATTTAAGTTCAGAGATGTTACGCCATGAGGCCATAGATTCATGTGTTCTAAGTTTCATTTTCATAGCCAGCCATAGGACAAAAGTATGCCTAGGGATATTTTGAGAGAACCAGACAGCTTTCGCCCATGGCACTTTCGAACCAATCTCCTGGATATCCCTCCACACTTCACAAACTTTAAAATCATGAAATTGACCACAATTCGATCGCCAAACAACCTTATCAGATCCGTTCTCCACCAACCGAGGACATTGAGGGCTAAATAGCATAGGGTAAGTATCACGCCCTGGCCATTTCCAATTACCACTGCCAATCACATCCGCTACCTTAGATGACTGAGACCAATCCCCAACAGTCATACATCTTCTAGGAATAATCATGCTTAATGGGCCAGCCGGGTGCCAATTATCAAACCACGCAGAAGTAGACCGCCCATCATTCACATGATGAACAATGTATTTCCGAAGACTTTCTCTATTTTCAAGGATCTTCCTCCAGCCCCAGCAGGTATCCGATTTGGATTGAATATCCCAAAAATTCCTACTTCTTAGCCGATAAGTATTGATCCACTTGACCCAGAGAGAATCCTTCCCTGTAATTATGTTCCAAGTGTGTTTAGAAATTAAGGCTTTATTCCATGTCTTTAAGTCTTTAAGACCCAGACCTCCATGGCTCACAGGGATACAAATATCCTTCCATTTGACCTTAGCTTTCCCACGCTTCATCTCTCCCTGGCACCACAGAAAACCCCGGAACAATTTCTCCAGTTCCTTTGAGACAGAGCATGGGAGGATAAACATTGACGCCCAATAGACCTGGATAGAGTTAAGAACAGAAGAGATCAGTTGGAGTCGACCCCCAAAAGAAAGTGATTTATTCTTCCAATCAAACACTCTACATTTGACTTTATCAATAAGAGCTTCACAGTCTTATGATAGAGCCGAGTAGAAATCAGCGGAACACCCAAATACTTTATAGGAAGGCTACCCATTCTGAAGTTGATCCGATCAGTGATACCCGCTTGTACCTCAAGAGGAACATTGCCAAAGAACACGGTACTTTTCGGAATACTAGGAATAAGGCTCGACACACTGTTGAA
This sequence comes from Flaveria trinervia, assembly GCA_025506515.1. Lineage (NCBI taxonomy): Eukaryota > Viridiplantae > Streptophyta > Magnoliopsida > Asterales > Asteraceae > Flaveria > Flaveria trinervia. The sequence continues at coordinate 8,542 of JACCIX010000524.1, read as the reverse complement.
CTCCTCCAATGCCAACATGAGAGTAGAAACCGACTGTAATCCCCATGACAGAACAGAAAAAGATCATCCGCAAAACAAAGGTGGGTAAGCCCAACTTCTTTACACCTCCAGTGGAATTTAAAAGTATCACTGTTTTCCACATGCCTCTGGATCATTAAGGACAAGACTTCCATAACAAGAGTGAACAAATATGGGGACATCGGATCACCTTGTCGAAGTCCCCTCTTGCCTTTAAAATAGCCCACATGTTCCCCATTAACAGCAACAGTGAAAGATGGGGAAGTAACACAACTCATAATCCATTGTATCATCTCACGGGGGAACCGAATTGTATCAGGCAACATTGCAGGAAGCCCCAATCAACCGTGCCGTAAGCTTTTTGAATATCAATCTTAAAAGTACATCTGGTCGGGCCCCTATGTCTATGGTAGTTCCTCATGAGCTCCTAAGTGAGAAGGATATTGTCACTAATTTGTCGTCCAGGCACAAAGGCGCATTGATTTTCACCCATAATACCCGGTAACACATTTTTAGGCGGTTAGAGATGATCTTAGAAATGCATTTGTACAAAACATTGCAACACGCAATGGGTCTGAAATCAGAAACTTTGGATGGAGCAGCAATTTTGGGTACCAACGCAAGCACAGTAGCATTGACTTCCTTCAACAGCTTACCATTAAGAAAAAAAATTTTAACCGCCTCACACACTTCCGCACCAATAATATGCCAAGACACTTTAAAAAAGTACGCGAGAAACCGTCAGGACCAGGAGCTTTACTGTCATCAATATCAAACATGGCCAATCGCACTTCCTCATTAGTAACTCCCGGGGTCATATTGATTGCATCAGTACTAGAGATACGCCTGGAAAAGAGAGAAACCGGGTCATTTATGGGGGAAACAGGGGGAGAAAACCCCAACATTTTCTCAAAATGAGTCACAAATTGGCTGGCTACAGCGGGACCCCTGAACACATCGCCCTCCAGGTTTTCGACCGTAGAGATACGGTTTCTATTCAGTCTGCTCTTGATGGCCATATGGAAATATTTCGAGTTCTGGTCCCCCTCTTTTAACCATGAGATTTTAGCCTTTTGCTTAAGAAAAGTGACTTCATCTTTAATCGCTTCCCTAAAGGCCAGAAGGTAGTGCATTTCCTCTTCACGAAGAATTTCATTACACGGATCGTCTACAACTTCAGCCTGGATAGCTTCCAACTCCTGTTTTAAAGCCATTGTTTTCACAAACAGATTGCCATTTGATTGATTCAGCTTCCTTAACGGCTTTTTTGAGAAATTTCAGTTTAGAAACCACCGAGAACATAGCAACACCCGGGACATCCTTACCCCATATCTCCTTGACCAACGGGATAAATTCCTTCTTCCTGGCTAAAAAATTATGAAATTTGAAAGGTTTAGGGGTTGGGTGGTTGACATTCTGGATACAAAATTCCATAGGCGAGTGGTCCGAATGGAGGAAAGGGCAAAATACAGCACCAGCAGAAGGGAAAAGCGTTAAGAATTGGCAATTAACAACAACACGATCCAGTTTTTTAAGCAGCCCTCCTTTCCTCCCGGCTTTTGATTCCATGTAAAACTGAGGCCACTCATGCACAGGTCCTCAACCTCAATAGAATTCATACAATTCCTAAATTCCTCCATACTCAGGGTAATGTTTGAGCAGCCCATTGAACGTTCAGAGGGGGCAAGAATAGCATTAAAGTCACCCATGAGCATCCAGGGGAGATCCTGGACAACAAGCTTATGGGTATTTAGGGCCTCCCAACATTGCTTCTGAAACACCCTCCTATGATGGGCATAAACAAACGAGCATAAAATCCATTCCCGCCCTTAGCCGGTTCCACAAAACAATGAATGACCTGGGGGTGCTTTCCGACCACCATAACATTGACAGCATTTGGGTCCCAGAAAATAATAATACGGGTACCGCACTACATACCTGGCATTAGAGTCCCAACACCAGCTTCTAAATAAACTATTACAGATCTTATCCAGTTTATGTTTAGCAACATGGGTTTCAATGATACCGCCATACTAAAATTACGCTCAGATAAATACTTCATAATAATATTTTGGTTAAAGGCATTCGACATACCCCTAACATTCCAGGCCATGATTTTCAGCACCATATTAAACCATTGAAGAGTGGCAAGTCCTCTTAGTCACTTCATCTTGGGACTTAATATTTTCACACTCACAGTTACCCGGCATGGCATAGCCATTTCATCAACATCCACATCTTCAACACAATAGTTCAGATCAATCTTCAAAAGCTGCATTGATACCAGAAATATTCCCACTCACCTTTTTCCAGTTAGCCTGATCCGACGCCCTAACAGAACCAACCGTTTCAAGGGGATCACGAATAGCTCTTTTTTGACCATCTGTGATATTAACATCCGGTTCCTCAAGGTCTTCATCCGAGCATACTTCTTCCATAATACCATCAATGTGAGAGTTTTTGCCCCTATTGGTGGCTCACGCACAGGGGGGCGCGGCAATGGGCTGCATATCTGTGGTTTGCTGCTGTTGTGCTTTGGGTCATCATTTTCTTTATGAGCCCCTTCCACATCTACTAAAGTTTCATCATCCGGGGATTCGTCTGCAAGGGCAGCATATTTGTTGACAACTTTGATACCCCCATTAATATCAACAACTAATTTCCGGGCCACTTTTGGTTGGGCTATTTGGGGTTGTTTTTTCTTCCACCTTTGTTTCCTCTATTACTATCTCCATCATGCCCATTTGTCACCCTAAAGTTTTTGTGCAGCTCACTCATTTTCAGTTGAACGTCTGGGTCACTACTTGTACTCGGTTTACTATTTAGATTTCCCCCCATGAGTTCTTTTCCTTTTAAATTTTGTCTCTGGTTACCCAATTCCCGGGCATTTTTGGGGCCATTGCTACCATTACCAACTTTGACATGTCTCTTCGGAATTGCTATGAAACCATCCTCATCCTGCATTATCGAACTCACTAATCCATTCGACTTCATAACATTTTCCTGGGTACAATTATACTTTGCAGCTCTTCTTCTTCTAGTAGCTTTTACCTCTACAAGAACCCTAGCAAAACCAATCTTCCAGTTTTTTCAGAACATCTCTTTTCAGTGGTCCTGTCCATAAGCAGGGGGGTAACCTATTCCACTCATGAGCTATTAATACCTTGGATAGTCCATAGTTCAAGAGGTACATTGTGCACCGACACCCAAAGGGGGATGGTAGAGGGTTCCACGCGTTCCAAACACACACCCGGCTCCCATTTTTGAAGGAAGATTGGGACATTATTTACCATCCATGGGCCTTTTCAAGAATTGAATTAAGGCCATTTTCACTTTTGAATTTAAAGTAATAGAATCCTGCTGAGCTTTTCGATATTTCATCCAAGTCAAAATCTTCCACAGTCTTTTAAATGCTGAGTTAACCACATTGAAATCCATGGACGCACCTAGGAAATAGCCGTAAAGGTGCAGGGAAAAGGCTGAAGCAGAGCATCTGAGGTCTTCCTGAGTAATAACAATCCGGACACCTCCATTGGGGGAGGTGACTGGGGGGATATATCCAGCCTAAGGGCTTCACTTTCTTGGTTCTTTTTAATGAGATCAGCATATGTTAGCTTCTATGTCCGGATCACAGCCCATGCATTAACCAAGGGGGCATCATTAGATCGGTCCTGGGTAGACGGGAGAGGGTTAACATACGTGGTAGGTTGAGGCATAGGCCCCTCTTGAGCAGGGGGTTCATACGGCTTGGGGATAGGGGGTTATCCTCCATGTCGAGGTCACGAATAGGGGAGAACACTTCAGCACCAATCGAATTAGTAGAACACTTCGAGTAATCAGGGCTTTTTGAATTAGCAACCCTGCCCAGGGACAAAGCATCTTGCAGCACATTATTTTTGGGGGTAGACAGCCCAGACATAGAGGGAGCGAGGTTACCAGAAGAAAACGACTTACCAGCTATGGGGGGAGCTTGAGACCTCCATTATCGACTGGGTATAGCAACTAAACGCGTGGGAACCACCCTCATCACTTTTTGACAAATTCTTATCACTTCCGCCACTCTATTAAACTCATCAATCACCCTTGCTACATAAGATAGTTGTAGCCGCCGCTGGCCGCCACTGCTGGCCCCTTAGGGCTCGGAATGGTCGGACCGACCATACCTTCCGGGCCCCCATTCTTCATATGTGATGATTTGCCAAACTCCTTGGCCATTTCATTCAGATGGAGACTCGCAAGTGGTTTACGAGGCTTCCCATATCGGTTGTTTTTCTGCCCAACACGAATGCCATGGATATGTGACCCCTCTTTGCCATTGCGATTTTTGGAGGAGCCAAGAAGACGACTAGAGAATCTCCTCGATTTTGATTTTTCAACCCCTTTCAGCTGGGAGACAAGGGGGTAAGGGGGTTAGGCGCGGGATCAGGGGAACGATTTTGCAGGTTTAGGATGGGGGGGATGAAGGATCCATGGCCCTTTAGATACCTAGTAGAGAACCGGAGAAAGAAAGATGGGGGGAAGGGGCGCGGACATACACCGAGAGAGAAAGAAGATTAGAGAGAGAAAGAAGAGAGAGAAAAAATTACACAAATGAAAATCCTTAGGGTTTAGGGTTTAGGGTTTAGGGTTTAGGGTTTTTTTTTGGGTAAAGGGGACCGCTACCCCGGCAAACTTATTAATAAAAAAAATAAAAGAATACAATAGGAATGGGCTATGGACTAGAATCGGACAAACCCCGACACTAGAAAACCACAAAGCCCAATGAAACAAAGCTAAGCCCTACTGAAAGAGAACATAGCAAGCCCAACAATGGCAACCCAATCAAAGCCTAACAAAAGCAACATAATCAAAGCCCAACAGTGGCAACAAAACTCAAAATAAAAAACACCAATAACCAAATGTCTATAATTGGACCCATAGATCTTCTACCGAAATCTCCAATGCACCTTACATTTGGGCCTATACAAATCATCAAAACAGCATCAAAAAAAGGACCCATGGGACCCATGGGACTCCATAGCAGCCTAGAAATCTCCAAGGCACCATAAATTTGGGCCTATACCGAAATCTCCAACGCTATCACTCATAGCTAAATCAAAAGACCATTTGGCATGAACCACACCAATCTTTATCATCCAACACAGCATCAAAAAGGGACCCATGGGACTCCATAACAGCCTAGAAATCTTCTGGACAGCAGCATGATAACAGCCTTCAGCATCATTTTTAAGAGCAACATAAATTCAAGCAGCAACATCACTATGGACAGCAGCATAATTTCCAGCAGCAGCATCATTTTGGACAGCAGCAGACATACCCAATCATGCAGCATCCATATATACAGCAGCCTAATCACACAAATTAGCAGCAGCCAATCCCATTGACCCCAAAACAAATCTTCACTAGCAAGACGAATATCCCCAATAGCTTTCAAATTACATCTCACAAGTCTTCTAAAATCAACAGGAACATAAGCAGCAGTTCCAGCAAGCACTTCAGTTATTTTAATAACCATCTAGCTCAAAGTAGAGCTCTCCAAACTTCCAGCAGCCATTGCCTTAATCACAACAGCATTCATACCAAAGTAAACAGCAGCCATCTCTAGATTATCAACTTCAATCCACCATTTGGAATATAGCATCATACTGGACCACAGCAGCATTAAAGATGTAATAATAATGCTATTACTTTCAGCAGCATCACTCAGCAGCAGCATTAACATGTACATCAGCAATATCTTAATCAATAGGTCCACAGCTGTGGGTCTCCATATCAATTTGCCACCCCCAACACAAAGACTCTGCAGCAAATTCTGATCAGTATCAATATTGTTCACAGAAGCAGCAGCCCATGTATGACCCGACCAAACAAACCAGTAGCCAGAGACAGTAACATCAGCATATAATACAGCAGCATTTAATATTGATTTAAGCACCAACAAGACATTAGAAGTTCTCATCTTAATCCACCAAAGCAGCAACAATTGGACATGAAAGCCAAAGCAATTGAAAAAGCTACTGCAATCATCTTCAATCCACCTCATAGTGCATCTAAAGTAACAGCAGCTTCTCTCCCACATCAAGTCCATCACTATAATTCTTTGCACCAGCCCAATAAGCCACCAAAACATCTTTCTATCTTCAATAGCAACACTGATATCCCAATTAGCACTCAAATTGCATCTCCCAAGTCTTCTAGAATCCACTGGACCATGATCAGCAACACAAGTAAGAACATTAGTGATTTTAATAACCATCCAGATCCAATTAGAGCTCTTCCAACCATTGAAAACACCTGTTAGCACCCAATCCAAAACCCATACAATCCCAAAAACCTCACAAAGACCATGATAAACACTCAAAATAAAATTAGTATAAACAGACCCCAAAACAGCCCACCCAAAATATTCAGGCCTCACCCAAACAAATACTCTCCCAACCCAATTCCCCCCACCCCTCAAAATAAAATAAGTAAAAGTGGACTTTGAAAGAAAATTCATTTGGGTCATCAATCTCGCTAACTCATTTAACTCCCCTAGATCATCCCAACAAGGCCAAAACCAGCACCAATCAAGATCAATCCTCCACCAGCCATTATAACCCCCAATATTAAAACAAATACTGATCATAAGTTATTTTCTTATCAAGGTGACACTGCCAAATCACAGAAGCTTCTCTAGTAAAGATAGAACTCCTCATAGATAACCCTATCAATCTATATCTCACATTGTCCATAATAATCTTAACAACCTCCTCAACAGGCCTCTCCTTCTGTTGGAACATCCTGAAATTTCTCTCTTGCCAAATATAATAAACCACAGCCCTAAAAACCAGCCTTCGAATAATGCTCCAAATAGATTTATTGCAAGTTAACTTACTCATGTATGGCACAATATAACTCCATTTATCCGGACAATGGTATAATTTGGCCTTTGGTTTCATTATATTCCAGATTTGTCTTGAAAACCCACATTCAAAAAATAAGTGATCATGAGAGTCAGCTTGTTGTTTACAGAAAACACACAACAAGTTCTTTGCTAACATTATCTCCCACTTGCCAACAATATCCTGGGTTTTCAATCTTCTTCTAACAGCTAACCAAACAATAAAAGCATGTCTAGGAATGCATTGTGAGAACCAAACATTCTTATACCAATCAACTACAGGCTTGTTATCATGCAAATCAGCAAATACCACTTTAGAGCAGAAAGAAATTAGCTTGTTACTAGAAGAACATTTCCACTTCACTTTATCCTCACTATCATCTATTAAATTTGGAACAGGAATACTAAATAGACCAGGAAATAAAGCCCTCCACTCATTAGGCCATACCCAGCTACCATTTTTAACAACTTCAGCCACCTTCATCTCTCTTGAGAGTCTAGCTTCAAACAATTTTCTATTAGTAATGAAATCCCCCAATGGACTTAGGTCATGCCAATTATCAAACCATACTGAAGTGTTCTTTCCATTCCCAACCAAGATCACAAAAAAATCTCTTATCCTCTCCCTGCATTGCAGCAACTTCCTCCAACTCCAAGAAGACGATCCCTCTTTAATAGGGATTTCCCAAAAATTTCTACCTTTCAATTTATATACATGAATCCATTTAACCCACAGAGAATCCTTTCTTACAGCAATGTTCCATATGTGTTTGGACATAAGAGCAATATTCCACATATCAAGATCTTTAATCCCTAATCCTCCTTGCCATTTAGGATAACATACCTCATCCCATTTGACCTTAGCTTTACCCCTTTGAAGAACACCTTGATTCTATAAAAAACCCTTAAACAACTTATTAATGTCTTTGGTAACTGAAGCAGGGAGAATGAAAACAGAAGACCAATACACCTGGATTGAAGCTAGCACAGAGGAAATTAGTTGTAATCTTCCAGCAAATGACAAAGATTTATTCTTCCAGTCCATAATTTTCTTTCTTACTTTATCAATAAGCACCACACAATCTTTATGAAACAACCTGGAAGAGATTAAAGGCACACCTAAATATTTGACAGGCAAACAACCATCCTGAAAAGGCATGATTATTTTAATCTTCGCTTTAACATCATCAGGAACATTACCATAGAAAGCCATACTTTTCTCCAAGTTTGGATACAAACCAGAATCTTCACTGAATTCATCTAGAGCAGCTTTCAAAACTTTAACAGACCCGACATCACCATGGCAAAACATTATAAGGTCATCAGCAAAGCAAAGATGGGTGATACCAACTTCTTTACATTGCCAATGAAATCTAAAATTATCACTTTCCCTAATTCTCCTTTTAATGATCAAATTGAACACTTCCATAACTAAAGTGAAAAGGTAAGGAGAAAGAGGATCACCTTGCCTTAATCCCCTCTTACCTTCAAAATAACCAAAAAATTCCCCATTAATAGACAAACAGAATGATGGGCTAGAAATACATTCCATGATCCAATGAACCATGCAAGGGTGAAACCCAAAATTAACAAGACACCTTCTCAAAAATGACCATTCCACAGAATCATAAGCCTTCTTGA